>JAQQAE010021646.1:0-10418 GCA_029823295.1 Pseudamia nigra | reverse complement strand
GCAACAAAGTATTAGTTTAAGGGTGTGCATATTTATGCAACCAGGTTATTTTAAGTTTTTTATTTTTTATTTTCCCCCTTTAAAGGTTTCAGTTTGTTTTTCAATTGCGTTGCGCAGGTTATAGGTCACATTAAAGGTGGAAAACATTTGGAAATAATTTATTTTGTTGTCAATTTTTACATCAGAAAAACCTGTCATTTGAACAGGGGTGTGTAGACTTTTTATATCCACTGTACTGTATGTATATATAAAAGATGTAATTACCCTCACTGACAAAGCTTGGTTCACCAAACCTTCCACCTGGGAACTACAACTATGTTTTTCGATACAAAAGGTCAAGGTCACAAGGTCATAAAATTATAAAATCAGTTTTAGAATATAGTAACTTTATTATAAGAGCTAAGGACACCACATTTAAACAGAAGTTAGAACAGGATCTGGGAAAACATGTGACAGTCAAAGGACCTTGACCATGCATCTGACCTTTAAGATTGTTAAGGTCAGATGTAGACCCACGTCTGTTTTTACTTGTGTTCCACGTTGGTGGCTCTACCTTTGCCAATAAAGTCGCTTTTTGAACTTTTCTGACCCTGTGATCTTGACCTTTTGTTCCCAAATATACAGCCATAGCTGCGAGTCCCAAGGTCAGCCTGTATGTCAAATCTGGTGAGCGTAGCTTTATTTGTTTTTGAGTGAGCTTATAGTCATAGTGACAGACAATGCTGAATAACCTGTATACTATATGTCACTTGCATTGAGGTGACATTTAAAACAAACACACATGTACCTGTTGTAATGACTTTTATACAAAGGAATTGGTGAAGTAATTCAATAGTCTTAAGAGAAATAATAAGTTAATTGCACAACATGGATGATGGATGATATGACATTTGATAAAGTCCTGCAGTTTTATGTGAATGTATTGATTTACTTGGAAACACAATTTCTTGTCTCAGAAAATCTGGAAAATGCAAGATGACATTTCAACACTCCAGACAACTCTCACTCTCTCCATTATCAGGTTCATAGTTTTCTCTTTTTTTTTTTTTCTAAATGGCGACTTAAGCTTCAGTCAGTATGTACTAAATTATCATGTGCTGACATCCATCATGTGCCTTTCATTTTGGAATCTGAGTGTGCGGACAGGATGTTGAAGGTTAGCCATAAGCAACGTGTTTGACTGACATATTCGGACTTTTCTCCACTCTGTCCTACCCTCTTACTGACCTTTAAACTTCTCACCATGAAGGTCAACACTGACTTGTGTGTTACCACTGGCATGCAAGGGGACATAAGACACTGTCCGTCCGGCTATCAGCCCTTTAATGGTTCACTGAGACAGACGTCAGTCTCAGGTCTGTCGTGATTGTTATGCATGAGCATGAGGTCACAGTGTTCACAGCGGTTTCATGTTCTCAAAACACCCCCTCCCATATTTGTTTCCTGCATTATGATGTAATGTTTAGTGTAACACATCAAAATTAATACATTAAGCACAAATCAAGAAAACATGATAATCACAAATTGAACACAAATTTTCAAACTTAGCAAACACTGAACCAAAAAAACCAAATGATAAACAAACAAAAATTCATAAAGCAGCATTCAAATTAATCAAACTAATGAACAAAATGTACAAAAATTAACGAAATATTTGTAAAAAACAGAACTAAACAAACTTATCAAGACCATCAACTAAACTTTGTAAAATCGGAAAGAAATTAATTGAGAATTTAAAAAAAATTAACAAAATGTACTTAAAAATGAACAAAATAATTAACAACAAATAGGATCCATAAAATGAACAGAACCAAGAAAAAGGAACAAAAATACTCAAGGGAATAGCAAAAAAATTTGTGAAATAATACACAAAATGAACAATAATTATCAGCAACAATGAGCAATATAATCCAGAATATAAACAAAATATCCACAAAAATAAACAGAAATTGTGAAAAAAATGAACAAAACAATCAAGAAAATGAACATACTATCCACAAAATGCACAAAATTGAGCAAACTTATTGAGACAGAGTGCAAAAATTGACAAAATTATAAATAAAACTGTTCAAAAATGAGGTCAACTTAACAAAGTAATCAAGAAAATTAACAAATCAACTGCGTACTGAGAAATGAGTAAGAATGTACCAAATAATACTCAAAATGAACAAAAGTGACCCAAAAAATGACTAAAATAATGACAAAACTAAACTGAAACTGACAAAAGAAACATTTTTTTTTTGCAGCCAAATGAGCAAAATAATTAAGGAAATTAAGGAATAATTAAGGAAGAACAGACCTTTTTACTCACTAACATGGAGAGTGCTAATAGAGATGCTCTCTGCTTTCTTTAAATGGTCTGTTAAAAAATCCTACAATCCCTGGGGATCAAGGCTTGGATGATCATATAGAAACAAACAGACACGCATGTGCTTCAAAGGCTGGATTGAGGCCATGGCTGCAGGGCACGACACAGCACAATAATATACATTGCTTCAATTGTGGTATGGATTGGTGCCTTTAGGGTCAGGATTCTGCATGGTGTAACCAGCATTTTACTGCTACACAAACAGCCACTGTCCATGTTACCGCCTGATCATTGTGTGATGTTTCATTTCATGTTTTTATCATGGGTTAAATGAAGTTCATGAACTGTCCCGGGTCAGCAGAAGCAGACATTCAGTATTGAGCTTTTGGATCTATTCTACTGTCAGTCTAAGGGTGCTTTCACACCTACGGCATTTGGTCCAGAGTCTGGAACACCTGCAAATTCGGTTCATTTGGGCTGGTGTGAAAGCGGGCCAGTTTGATTTGGTCCGGACTAAAGAACCGTACCAAGACCACCTTTTCCAGGTGGTCTCGGTACAGTTCGGTATGCCTCCATCCGAACTCCAGTGCGGTTCGCTGATGGTGACAACGCTGACCGGACCCGGTTTGGTCCAGCTGTCTGTAATGTAGCACTTTTTGGTCTATGGAGGCTTCCATAGCAAGCTGTAACGTACATTTCAAGCTAGTAAACTTCTCTACGTCAGAGTCTTTTGATACATCTTCTCCGTGCAAAAAAGAAGCGCACAGTATTTTCGACCCAAATATGATTTTCATGCTAGAACAACAGCAGTATTTGTGGTTTTTGGACAAACAAATGATGATAATAATAAATTGCCACAAAAACAAGTAAAATAGTAACATTCATTATTCCGAAATAAAACTAAATCCGATATTTTCGCCTGCTGGATTTTTCCCTTTACAAATGCTGTGCCAATCAGCTCTCACTTACAGTACGTCACCCAAAACACAGTATTTTGTAAACAGTGCCACCACATGAGTGGGGGGATATACAACATTCATAGTGGTTGGTTCGTTTGCAAAAACGCTGGTGTGAATGTGGACCGAACTAGTTGAGAATTGAAACATTGTAACAACTTGTGGGTCCAGTCGAACCACTGGACCGGACTAACAGGTCTGAAAGCAGCCTAAATGTAGTAGAGAGTGTATATGATTAAAATGCCATCTGCTTCAGCACATGTCTCTCACTTTCAGCTTAGTGTCTACAAAAAACAGCACTAATTCAGACTTCAGCAGGTACCCCAGACCTCACATATGAAGGCTGTACCAAATGTAATGCAAACTGGACATAAGTTTTTACTTAAAGGTCCCATATGTAAACACTTAAATTTCTATCTGTACCATCTGCATGTGTCTATTAAAGCCTTCTATAGCTGTGCTGACAAAATAGTGTGTTGATTTGATTTAACCTTGTTTTTCTAAAGGCCTTATTGTAACTCTGATTCCATTGGTTGTACTGCCCACTTTTCATCAGAAATCACTCTGATTGGTTAACCACATTTCATTCCTAAGGTGACCTGGTATCATATGTTGACGTAAGGCTACTGTAAACACAGAATAATGCCTTTGCTGTGGGCAGTTGTGCAGAATATTACATAATTGCCCGTGGGGCAGGGCTAATTGAAGCTTTGTAATGATTGATTGTTACTTCTGAGGCTTTAAATTTTAAATTTTAGTGGCTTAAGTGGATTAATACAATATTGCTTGACTGGTTGGTTATGACATGATGTTCTAGATCACAATAATTCAATACGGCTTCTTTCTCCTGTTGTTCATCTTGTGGCTGTTTTTCAGAACTGGCAATTCTGAAAAACTTCATATATCAGCATCTTCTATTGTATGTCAGAGAGGTAATATAAATCTCAAAACCCAATAAAGATGCGTGTTTATAGTATGGGACCTTTATGTGACATTAGCCTTTCAAATTGCACGCTATTAGAGCAACTTTTCCTCTATACCAAGGTTTTCAACCGTCTTTAATACAGGAACCACCATTCTGACTAAAGCTACCTGGGAACCACTGTTGTTTCACTGTCTTAAATATGAGGGCACAAGTTACATTTTAATGTGCGTAAAAACTGAAAGTGAAGAGGCCAAAATTATTTTGTGAGTAGTAAAAGTATTATTATGCACACAGAAAGTCTACTGTATAATAGGATTCTATAATTAAAATCCCTCTCAGTTTTGCAAAAGTCTAGCTCAGTTTTGCACATTCACCTCTAACTTTTTGCTTTTCACCCTCTCTTCTGTGTTCTTCTCACTCTCACTTGCTTGAAATTGTTTCCTGAATGACATCATGGATTAAGCCTCACCTAGGCAATCGGCGATCGACACATGTTTTTTATTATGTTAGCAGAGACTCCAATAACAGCATTCACACAAAGAGCAATAAAATCAAAATGAAAAAGCAATCTAGTTTGACACACATAATTTTATTAAATATACTACAAGTGTCAAAAGACAGTGAAATCATTCATATTACCCCATATAGTGTCCATCGTAAGCAGTGCTTTTGAGTCTTTGGGTGCTTTCACACCTACAGCATTTGGTCCGCTTAAAGCAGACCGGAGTCCGGAACACCTGCAAGTTTGGTTTGTTTGGGCTGGTGTGAAAGCGGACCAGTTTCATTTGGTCCAGACTAAAGAACCGTACCGAGACCACCTTTTTGCGGTGGTCTTGGTACGGTTTGGTACACTTCTATCCGAACTCCGGTGCAGTTCACTGATGGTGAGAACGCTGACCGGACTCGATTCGGTCCAGCTGTCTGTAATGTAGCACTTTTTGGTCCACAGAGGCTTCCGTAGCAAGCTGTGACGTACGTTTCAATAAGCTAGTAAACTTCTCTACGTCAGAGTCTTTTGATATGTCTTTTCCATGCGAAAAAGAAGCACACAGTGTTTTCGACACAAATACGATTTCCATGCTGGAACAACAGCAGTATTTGTGCTTTTTGCACAAACAAATGATAATAATAATAAATCGCCACAAGAATCAGTACAATAGTACCATTCATTATTCCGAAATAAAGCATAAGTCCGATATTTTCGTCTGCTGGATTTTTCCCTTTACAAATGCTGTGCCAATCAGCTCTCACTTACGTCACTCAAAACACAGTATTTTGTAAACAGCTCCGCCACATGAGTGGGGAGATATCCAACATTCATAGTGGTTGGTTCGTTTGCAAAAAACGCTGGTGTGACTGTGGACCGAGCTAGTTGAGAATTGCAACATTGTAACAATTTATGGGTCCAATCGAACCACTGGACCGGACTAACAGGTGTGAATGCACCCTTTGTCATCCCATGAACTCTGGAATTCTCCTTGGAAAAATTCATAAATGTTTTTCAGCAGATCAAAGCAGACGCCTAGTATTCACTCATTCACCTCATGTACAGCCGTTGGGGTTCCCACTGTGCACACACATTCAGATACCTTAAGTCTTCCACAGTGTTCTTTATGGCATCATGACCACAGTCCAATTGTGCAGCATTGTCAGTGACTGCTAAGTGTTAACTTAAAGTGTTGATATTTTCCCTATGATGTGTAAATAAGACAGCTCCTCTATAATCTAAAACATAAAGCAAATATTCATTTCACACTGGACAGACCAACTTTGTAATATTTCTTTGTCCTTTTACCCCACGGCCCTGTGCAAAAATGGAATGTTTTCTGCCTTTATTATTATTTACAGCTGATGCAGAATTTATAATCACACCAGCCATCAAATCAATTTGATGGATTTCACCATTCTGGTTGTTCTGGCTCTTTTGCCTGACATACACTGCATCTCCATGCTCTTAAATTTAATTTCTGCTGGATTAAGCAAAGTAGTAGTGGAAATTGGAGCATGATTCATGTTCAGCAAGCAGCACTCCTAATACATCTCGGGGGGACTTAAGACACTTAAATATTACAGTATTGATTCATCACACAGATTACGTACATCATCTGAATAGGCAGATGGCAATATGTTCTGACACTGCAGAAAAATGCATTGCAGATTCCATGTCATGGAATACATCCTGGGGTTGTTCAGACCTTGCATTAGTGTCATCCACATGTGATTGGATTTGATCTGATCCAGGATGGATGTTAAAGCAAAGTCTGAAAGAGACTCTGAATTCGGCATGACTCCTACTTTTAACCCAATTTGAGGATGCGCCCCCTCCCCTCCCCCCATGATAGAACTTATCCCAATCTCACCTATATCAACCATTAACTACTTAATGTGTGATCCAGTATTTCATGCTTACCATCTGTTGTATAAAGAATGTATGATGCATCAATAATCCATATGCAGAGCTTGCAGTCTCTTCTGCAGCAGTAGGATATGTCTATTAACACAACTGTTTTAAAACACTCGCCCCTTTTTTCTCAAAACCCAACATATGAAAATTAATTATTTGTGAAAAATTGTAGCGGTGTAGTGACTTTCATTTTGCATGCTTTACATACCGTATTTTCCTGATTAAAAGCCACTCTGGTATGTTAGTCGCATGAGCCAAAAAATGCATAATGAAGAAGAAAAAAACATGCATTAGTCGCTCTGCAGAACAAGTCGCGTCTGTTCGGAGCTCAGGCGCACGGCCGCGAGTGTGCGCCTGCGCTGCGCTGCGGCTCGTCTCCTCTAGCGGCTGTCAGTGTGACAAGCACCCTATAGTCGAATTTATTTAAAATGTAAGTCACTCCGATGTATTTGTCGCTCCCCTCGCCAGACTATGCAAAGAACCGTGACTTTTAATCAGGAAAATATGATAATACCACTCTCTGCTCAGTGTCACCAAATCTGAACTGTCAGCACAATACGGGAGCAGTGGTTTTTCTCATTTCTGAAGTTGAACTTGACATGAAGAAAATGAACAAGAAAAAAATTAACAATACTGACAACTAACAGAACATCAGCAAAGTAATCTGTAGAACAAGTGGTAAAATGAAAAAAGAGCAACCTAAGCACTGAACTATCAGCAAAATGAATAAAAATTATAGGAAATTTGCCAAGATGTACAAAAATATTAAAAAATAATAAACAAAATTTACAGTAAAGATTAAAATAACAAAAAAATGAACGACAAGTCAACAAATCAATCAATTTACATAAAATTAATTACCTTGTATCTATAGTTTATCATGTAAGTGACTGAAAGTGAGCAAAGTAATCAGTTAAAAGTCGCCAAAAGGAAAAAAGATGGGCAGTTTCCACAAAAATGACACAAAACCTCACAACAGTCGTACAAAAGTGATGAACAAAACTTGAATAATAAACAGTATCAACAAAATGAGCAAAAATGAGCACGAATTATTAGGAAAATTTGCAGAGTAATCAGCAAAATATTAAAATGGAACAAAATGAACAAGCAAATGAACAAAGTATCACCGAAGTAGACACACATAAAAACTGACCAAAATGAACAAAAAAACCCCGGGATTTTCACAAAAATGACCAGATTGTCCAGAAATCATTAAAAAAATCTACCTAAATTAGCACAATAATACAGAAAAATAGCAAAATCAAAATAGGATTAGAGAAAACTAATCAGCAAAATGTTACAATTGACTGAAAACACTGGCATAAGTGAACAAAAAATGATCAGCATTTTGAACAAAATCATCAACAAACAACCAAAATGATCACTAAACAGAATAGATACAGAAAGCAATCAGAAAAAAAGGACACACTAATCCATAAAATATCACAAAAATGGCCAGAAACAAGCACTATTTTTTATCAAAGTGACCAAAAACTTGCAAATCTATGAAATGAACAAAATATGTACAAATACATCTAAGAATTAACAAAAATAACCAAAATTGTTATGAACAGACAAGCTAATTGGCAAAGTATCAAAGTAAAATGAAAAAAAAAGTGAAGAAAACAAACAAAAAATTAACAATGTCACCAATATGAGCAAAACTGCCCAATTGATTAAATAAAAAATGAGTAACCTAATGTTACCACAGGCTGGCATAGAATGAACAAAAAATGAACAGCATTGTCACCAAAATGTACATAAATCAGTAGGGCTGGGGTTAATATTTTGAATATCAACAAAAAATAAAAACAAAAAATGAAATTAACTCAATTATCATCAACATGCCCAAAAAATGCACAAAGCAATCAGCAAAAATGGTAAAAATGATCACAAACAAGCAGTATTTTCAGCAAAGTGACCAAAAAACTGCATATTAATGCACAGCAGAAAAAAAATTAGCCCAGTAATTTTAAAATTGCAGCTTTTTACATATATTCTCCATCTGCACCGGCTTATTTAGTGATAGTAAGAATTACACAGCCCTGGTGTAATTCACCTGTGTTCACCGCATCAGTGTAGATTAATCTATAGTGTCTCTACACTGACTCACCGATAACAGAGTAAACAGGAGGCCAGATGCTCATTTGAGTGGGTCTGCATGCCCTTGCGGCATCTCTGTCTACACACAGTAGAAAAGGGGAGCGACGATGCGTTCAGGAACAACAGGGTAAACAAATGTCTTGCATCCTGTCTTGTGCTGTTAGGCCATGTGCCAGTAGATGCCTGAGCTGAGGCAGTGCTGGCAGGATTTTCAAAAGAAGTGCACATTTTAAATAAGTGATAGGAAGAGCCTGAGGGGACTGCGAGTGGGACGCAATATATGTCACAGTGCATCAACTATATAGGGCAGCGGCAGCATATGTAGGTCAGCGCTGTTGTTTGCAGCTGGAGTGCAGATATTTGTCCACAAATGAGTAAGCAAAAGCACATGCCTGGCTTTTGTTGGGGGCAGGGGTCAAAGGACGCAAAGATGATAAGAGGAAGCTGGAGACAGATATAGAGAATTCAAAAACCCTCACTTGTTGCGCCTTTTTGACACATTTCACCTGCCATGTAAGATGCTTCAGCAATTATACAGAGTGGTAGTGGAGTCCCAGTTATTTTCACCTCAGGGGGTCATTCACACATCTGCATCTCATGGGAAGCCTTCAAGGGTCCCATCTGAGATAGCATAGTGTCACATGACTGTCCGATCTCTGAAGTGCACTATTTTAACTAGAGCTACAGCTAGCCATTATCTTCAGCATTCCACCCCCCCCCTCCCTGAAAAAGACAGCATCATCTGGTAATATTCCTATTTACATGCTGTTCACACTACAATTCTAAATACATTTTTTTTCAAAGATTCTCACTGGTGACAGATATTCCACTGTGTGAACTCACAATCCCTCTTTTATTTATTCCTTCAAACCTTCTTGGAAAGGTCAGCTTTTCAGTATTTGTACATGATGTCCTCTACTACAATCTTTAAATGGACACACGTTTTATTTTTTGACTAGAAAGGTGGAAAAAAATGTGAATATTTCTTTGGAGCATCCGTCTGTACCAGTGTCTCTAAAATCTACGAATGAAACACTTGTTTCTGAATATCTACTGTATGTCCATAGAATCCACCCATATGATATTGAAATTATATGGGTGGATTCATGCCCTAAATTGATAATTTTGTTCAAAATATTGCTCATTTCTGTTTCATTTTTTAAATTCCATGCCAGTGTTCTCATTCTGCGGTGACATATTGCTGTTTAGTTTGCTCGTTTTTTTATCTACCGTACATCTATCTGTCTATAGACGTAATGATCCACCTTTCATGACTCCCGTCACATTCACAATATTGTCAGACTCAGTCGGGGAATTCTGCTGTGCTTGTAAACAGTCGCAGTTGATTCTTTTAATTAATCAAGCCATTGTTTGGACTACAAAACGTTGGAGGATTGTAAAAACGTGTTTCTCAAAGGACAAGACGAGGTGCTCAGTATCTGTTTGAGCAAAACTTCAAGATTTTCCATTCACTTTCACATTTTTTTTCCTGAAATCATCATCTCAACATGTATGATTCATTCCATTCCAGTGTCTATTTAATTCCAACACAAACACAGCTTATTCTATTTAATGAGGCACTGATTAGGTGATCGCATGAACCAAATCTTATTAAATGGTAAGTAAGTAAATCAGGGTTATTCCAACAGTGGTGGGCCGTCAGGGCCAGCAAGGCCTTCTCTGCTGGCCTAACATAACCAGACATCATTATCATAATTATAA
>JAQQAE010021645.1:0-10419 GCA_029823295.1 Pseudamia nigra | reverse complement strand
ACAGCCACGAACTGCACAACATGTTCCAGAGCTACAAGGACATGCTACCGGGCCGTTAGAAAAATCTATAAATAGGCTGCATCATTGTATAAGCCACAGGGTCGGCAATGTGTGACAAAAGCCACGGCTTATAGTGTGAATATTACGGTAAATTAACAGAAATGATCCACAAAATGAGCAAAAAATTACTAAATAGTCCACAAAGTGAACAGACATGAAGAACAAGTGAACAAAATAGTGAACAAGACCAAGGATCAACAAAGTAATCAACAAACTATAAAAAAAATCAACCAAACAGTCCACAAAATGAACAAATTAATTGGATAAATTAACAAAAATGAACAGCACCGAGCAAAACAGAATCTAATAATGAACAAAAATATCCATATGTAGGTAAGACAGAGTATTTTTTGGAAAATTGTCATCAACTGAATTATCCAATCTACAAAGTTTAGGTTAAACAAAGAGAAACCCTGAATTTCAATTGATTGAAATGCAGGTTTTTATGAATTTAAACTTTATTTTTTCTTGAAGACTACACCTCTTGGCATGTGGAGAGATCCACATACAGGGCAAAACATACAGTCAAGGGTTTACTACGAAGCCGTACTGAAATGTATTCATACATTCTACATGTGAGCCCTGCGATGAACTGGCGACTCATCCAGAGTGTACCCCTGTGAACTGGGATAGACTCCAGCCCCCCCCCACCCCTCAGTTCTTTTAAAACATACATAATAACACCATGCAAGACCTCGTAGCTCAAGGAACAAGAGAACAATCTATACCGTATATAACCCTACCTCAGAGCATGACAAAGATAAGCCACCAAAGGAAAGATTAGAGGGTAGAAAAAGATACAACCTCCAACAGAGCAAAAACACAGGAAGTATGGCTTGATAAACTCTTGCAGGATTTTATTATATAGATGCTTTGGGTATTCTCATTCCAGCGATAAAGCAAACTACTGTACTATCACAAAGTTAAGTTTATCCTGGACTAGGTCGTTTATCAGGTTATCTGGGTTACATATAAAAGAAAAAAAAAACAAAACTGCTGGTGTTTCCTTCAAACTGTTCAAACCTCATGGACGCAGAGTAGCCAAGAAAAAAGTGCAGAGAAGAAGGTGGGGGCACATTATTTTGAGGATATGCTTCATAAACCCTCGGGATAAATACCTTTGATCATCTGAGGGGGAACAAAACTAGAGCAGCAACAGCAGAAGACCGACTCGGAGCTCCTTCAAGACCCAAGATTAAGGTCAACTTTAAACCTTTTAAATTAAGGTTCTTTTCTACCCATTCCAGAAGGACAAGACTGTTGCACATTTTTTTATTTTGCTCAATCGAATGTGTTACTTGCTTCTGCACATTTATTTGTTTCTTGTAAAGCCAGTCAGAGACACACAGGTACTGTAAATCCTTTGCAGAAGATGATCTGACCAATGATACATAAAAGAGACATGACATGAGTGGATTACAGCCACAGCAGAAGCAGGAGTATTAAAGTAAGTCCACCTTAATAAAATATATTAGCTGTTTCAAATGATCAAATGTGCAATAAAAGTGTGTGTCTTGTACTAAAGAAGGGTGATGTATGTTGTGTTCAAATTGTCTTAGTAGGTGAAAAATCAATCACGTTTTTATTTTCATTTATTGGTACCTGCTGTGAGACTATTGACCTCAGCTTCCTATTTAAATACAATGAATATTGTTACGATTCAGTCCTAGTGAGCGTGGTTTCAGCTAAGGGATTCACTGATATACTGTACACATATTCAAATCATAGAATAGCTAGCCCCTTGTAACAATATAGATAAACAAATAAGGAAATGCAGGAAAAATCAATGGTATCTTGCAGAAGAGACGATCAACTAACCATGAAATTACTTCGAACTGTTATAGTGTGATGATTATTGACAGCAAAAATAACACATTCTTGCAGTTTGGACACTCACATAAGCTCATAAACAGCCAATGATGAATGTAGTTTCATGTTAGGCTTTTAAAGTTTACATCTTTAAAGTAGCATAAACGTCTGTTAACATCTGCCAACAGCTGTTATCTTTTATAGTCACTGTGTAGAACACTGCCCGTTCACATACAGCATAGTGGACTATACACTGCTGTTGTTAATAGCATCCATCCATCATGCAGTACATAATGAACTAAAATAATACAGTGCAGTAGCACCACCACAAAATAACAGATTATGCAACTGTACCACACATCAAATATTTCGTACACACATTTAAAATGACAGCTCAGACTTGAGGATGACAAAGTTTGTTCAATGTCTGTTTCCTCAGTTTTCCCTGAATCATCTTTGGCCAGAGGGAGTAAAATGTAAAGAGATGAGTTGAAGAGGTACACATTGGAAAATAAGAAGAGAAACATGAATTTAGGGAGGTCAAGTCCCTCCCAAAAGTCTGAATGTACCCAAAATACCACAGGAAATTCAGCGTCAAATTGTTTGCTGTATAGATGGTCGGGTCATTTTGGTGTGCGGTTGATATATCAGTCTGGGCATTTGAGATTGCAGTGCTTACGTACGTGGGACAAATACCCAGGAGGGTGTGGATGGATGTAGTAGTCCAACAAAATTCATGGTTTTTACCCCTAAGACGGAGGTTCAGGTGTAGGTTCAGAATCATGTGTTTTCTGTTTTGTGTGTTTTCTGTTGATTTCTAGACCAAACCCTTTTCCCTAATCAAGCAATTGTATTTGTAACTGAATGAAACTGGAATCTGGTTATCGTCCATATCTGAAGCAGGTGTTTCAGGTTGGATTATCTGCACTCAACAACATGTCATACAGACTGCATGAAAAGAATAAAAAAGTGCATTTTGTACAGTGAGATATTGGTGGTAAATGTTGCACTGTGCAAGTGACAACCATGGATGCATTTGGAACATTTGAAAAAGCATTTGACTGAATTCAGAATAAGTGTGTATCAATATTAGACACTGAAACACAGATGATATGGGGTACAAGACATATCTAAAAATAATATTGTACGAAAAGGGTTTTCTTCTTTTTAGCCTTAATATTATCTCAAAATATGGAGCAGGGGCCTGATTGACTGTATAGCTGATCAACAATCAACTTGTACAGTTAAAGGTGCTGTCTATGATGTTGGGGAACTAGCTTGTAGCCGATCATTTGTAGCGGTCCACTTTAAATGATTACACAGGTGACCTGCCTGCCAACATGGCTTACAGACTGCATTTCAGAGTCCTTCATTATATGGTACAGGTAAAAATGAACAGACATACTAGCCTGACAACTGTGAGGCTGCAGGCCCAGTTGACTGGCAGGTCACTGGTTTAATCACTTACACTGGTCTGCCACAAACCATTGGCTACTAGTTTACCAACATTGTAGACAGCACCATAACATCTACATTTTTAACTGTCGTCCACTGATAAAACTATATTAAATAAATTGGACTGCTGCCTAAACTGCATTAGAAACAAATATACAATATGGAGACTGCAAATTGCATCTAGAAAGATAACGTCAACAACTGCTTTTGACACTGTTGTTCTCTAACAATTATTTTCAGCTGTCAAAACACTGTCTCTGAAAGTCTCTTACTCTGAACATTCTTGTGACTTGCTTTGATGCTTTGTTTGAATGCTTTGCTTCGAGAAACTGACAGATTCATGAAAAAAAAACAAACTGAACACTATTCCCCTATTTTAATAAAGATAATTAATTCACAAAATACTTGGATGTACAAATAAATACAATATATACTTCAAAACATTAGACTAATAAAATCATGAAGAATGATTGAGAATGTAAATATAAAGCCAAGGAATTTGTGAAAATGGGAACAGCCAGAGGTTAAAAATGATGAAATTAAAAATTTAGTAGTGATAAAAATGGAGCAAGCTCAAGTTTAACAGAGGTGGAAATGGGCTATAAAATGACTGCATAGTGAAACAGCCAAAAATTGCTTCGTCATCATTTTGGCTTTTCTCGCTTTTTTCTCAGAGGCCACAAACATTTCATCCGCTCTTAAAAAGCAAATTCCCAGATGAAATCTCCATAAAAGAGCCCACTCATGTCACACAGAGCACCAAGACTGGAGTAAATGTAGCTCTCACTCGTCGACATCCTTTCTCTTCTTTCCACCACTCTGTCCATCCTCAAGGCCAGGACGTATTCCAGACTCAATCTAAACCACTGGCTCCCTTCCACTTTTTTTTTTTTTTTTTTTTACCAAAAACCAGAGCCAGCTGGATGCGAAGCAATTTAGAGCCAAAGCCAGGGATTTAATAAAGACATAACAATGAGAGATACACACGAAACTGATTAACACTGACAGAGATTTATATTTTATTAAAAAATGTACCGGTAATGCTCATGCCCTTTCTCGGATGCTAATTCATATTCAGTGCCTTCTTGTGAGCTTGTTATGCTTTACACCAGGTGCAACAGAATGTAACTGCTCTCTGGGGCTGCCGAGGATCACACATGTCAAAGCGAATGAATTTCCATGGTCTGACACTAAAGCAGTAGAAGTAAAACAGTGGGAACAACAGTCTGTCCTGGGGACTACTACCCCTCCCTGAACGTCAACTTGCAATTCAATTTCCACACAATTTTCCCCATGAACACAGAGTGCCGGGTGATGTTTACTTGTGCATTGGTAAAAAGAAGACAGGCAATGGCTTGTGGCTTGTTAGGTGTGCAGGCTGAACTGCAGTCACCAGGCAACAGTCTCAAGACACTTTGTCATCGTGCAGCTCTGGAAATGCTTAGATGACACTGGAGATGCAAAGTTGTTGATCATTATCTTTGAAATCAGGCCTAGCATACTATTTTAGGCAGTTTTAGGAATCTGCTCCTGAATCTGCA
Source organism: Pseudamia nigra (assembly GCA_029823295.1). Taxonomy (NCBI): domain Eukaryota; kingdom Metazoa; phylum Chordata; class Actinopteri; order Kurtiformes; family Apogonidae; genus Pseudamia; species Pseudamia nigra. The sequence continues at coordinate 5,554 of JAQQAE010021645.1, read as the reverse complement.
GTTGCACTCTGTCTCTGAAAATGATCTCAAAACACTATAATTTTATGCAAAACTATGAAATTATGAAATCATGATATAACTGCTAACACTGCTGGTTGAACACGCATCTGTAGGTCTGATTGAGATGTACAGTACGCTTCCTGTAACATCAAGCTTTAAGTGATAAAGGGGACATATTGACAAAAATGAGGTTTTATGTATTTTGACAGCAAAGACAAAGTTTTCACTCAAAGGATAAAAACCTCAGCCCCTTTTCAGATAACAGTACCAAGTCAATTGAATTTCTGGAAATTTGTGATGTCATAAATATACTGTCTCATACTGTCTGATCTCATCAAACACCAACAGAACCACTAAAATCCAGCCTATCTCGAGTTAATGTGCCAGGGAGTCTACATGGTGGAATCCATGGCACAGACTGGAAATGGGTGTGGTCAGCAGCAACTCATTTACATTTAAAGGAATAGATATTGAAACAGACTGAAAAAGGGCTGAAAACCATGAGTTTATAGACATGGCAGAATGAAGCATCTCTATGGTATCTTGACACAATAAGGACGTGTGAGAAATTAAAGGGGGTACAATATGTTTGCTTTAAGTGTCTAATCTGTCCACTGGACAAAGATGAAAATAGAAAAAATATGTAAAAAGCATGTAAACCACAGGTGTCAAACTCGTGCCATGGAGGCCAAGACCCTGCAGGTTTTCTCTCCAACCAAACGATTTCCCTGATCAGCATCCTTCAAATTGAGGGGAGGAGCTAATCAGTGAAATCACCTGCTTTAGTGACTGGTTGGAGAAAAAATCTGCAGGGTCTCGGCCTCCGTGACACGAGTTTAACACCTTTCATCGTTTACGTTGTGAACGATGAAAAAAAAGACAAAAATGAGAGAAGATGCAAAAAGATTAAAGCTATGCAAAAATGTAATAACACAAAAAATGTTTGGATGTTCTGACAATTCATATGTTTTTGTACACTGGGGTCCCTAGGAGACATAAACCTGAATGTTTGGGTCTATGAATGACAGAGTTGAGAAATGAGTAGGTAAATTGGTGCCATCTGGTGTCTGTCCATCTGCTCGTTTGTCATCATTAAACACAATGAGCATAATTTTAAATTACTTGGAGACAGAAACATCTGACTGTCGATGTTTTGCCTGATTTTGTTTATTGGAAGTTCTTGATGCATATTTATTGCCCATGCTGTCAGAGTCAGGTCATGGGTAGGGCTGTTGGTGCTGTCTGTCTGTCTTTCTGTCTGTGCTCGGACTCAAAAACATTAATGTCAAAATACTGACTTGCCTAATAATTGTGCATACAGTGTATATTCTTATATATTTAGCACAATCTCCTCAACCTGACAGCCACCAGGGATTCAGACCTCGCAAAGCAGGAACGAGAAAATGTTGCAGACATTGTGGACATTTCTGAATTTAGTTCCTTTTCTGCTGCAGAGCCCATCCGACACAAGAACTGTACAAACCAGCACCTTCAAATAACAATTTAAATCTATGTTAATATGCTCCTGTGTGTTTGTATATATATATACTGTCTTCACACTGAAACTACAACTGATTTATTTCCCATGTTGACACATGAGTGATGCTCCCTGCTATTGTCACTGGTTGTCAGCCTGACAGAAGCTGTCATTTCACTCTCATTTTTTATACTGAAATAGAAAAGTACAATAGGAGTTCCTCTCAGCATCCAAGTCAGCTTTAGGAACAAATTAAGGATAATACCCACACACAGAGCCAATTTCGTCAGTGATGGACTGGAGGAAGGATGGATTTTCATTGGTATTTAAGACTTTTATATGCAGACAATGTGGTAAACAAACGAGCTGTGGAAATTACTTGTGTATGCATTTCTGCCTGTCCCTATTCCATGTGTTTAAATGCTGTATCAAAATGTATATAAGGGAAATACATCTCATAAAGATGCTGCACAGAGCCATTGTCATTAAGTTATCACCAGCAGAGTGCAACAGACAGAACAAACACCTGCTGCCCCACAGCAGGTGTTTGTTCAACTGAGAGAAAGAGAAATAAGAGAAATAACATACATATTGTGCTGTATGTGTTTCCCAGATTTGCAGAGAAACAAGGACATTCAAATTAGTCTGCAGGTTACAAACATTTCAGCAAGATGTGTGCAAACTTTAAAATATGAGATGGTATGGAAGCCTGTGAGACGCGGCATGGTTTTTAATCTACTATATGTATAATTTATATGAACAGTAAACTCCCAGCTGCAGGGAGTCAAAAAGCCCTAAATCTGTTACTTCAAAGGAGGAGCCTGAGCTCGTACCATTGGTTGATTCTGATTTACAGAGCATGTATGCACTTTAAACATAGTGATACATGCTGACTCATATTCAGGAGCAGAAACACTTAGAGATTATGGAGGAAAAGTGTCCGTTTTACATCAAGAACAAGTGCAGGCAGCTGACATGTTTCATTTTTGCTGCAGTTTTTGACTTTTTTTTTCTGAGCTGAATACAATGCCCCCCCCCCATACACACTTACAAAATAAGTACGAGGGTGTTCAAGTACTTTGTCATCTGCTTAGTAATTGTGATAGGAACTTAATTTGTTAATTTGATTTTAATTTAATGTAGTCGTCCTAATTACTAGTAGTGAAATCCTTAAGTGTAAGTAAATGTTCTGTGAAATGTCCTGTATTCTTATTTCATTTCATTTAATCACACAGAAGTATCTTATTGCCAGATATTTCTGTGGCAGTGGAATAACTAGGCATTGGCTTGTATTGTATCTGGATGGTTTATCAAGTATAAAATACACATTATCTTTCATGTGTTGTAGATTCTTTGAGAAAAATTGGTCTTTACAACAAGGCTGCAACAAAATAAAATACCAACTTTGACTTTACTGTTAAAAAAGTGCTGCAGCAAAATACACATCAAAGTAAAATTTGTTAAAATTAGGCAGGGCTTACATTACCATTATAAAATGAAGGCTACATATGAAGCCCTATAAATGCAGTGAAATTAAAAGATTTTGTTATTTTTTTCTTGGCATCGCATCTCTCTTGCATAATGTGTTTTCCAATGCTGCATTGTTGAACCTCTCTCATGCTGTCTGTGAGCAAAGCTGAGAGAGTTTGAACAACTGTGTGCAGACAGAGAAAATATGCACACTTAGCTTTAAGTATGTATTTGAAGGTCCAACTGCAGAAGTTGCAGCATCTGAAAATGCAGTCTTGCGCTGGGGTGCTGGAAGATTTATTATACACATTTTTCTGCTGAGCATGTAAGACATGCCTCAGCTTTTGCTAGTTGGAACTGATTTGAGGGGGTCACCTTGTTTTTCTGGAATGACAGCTATGCTTCTGCAGGCACTTGACTCTTTACCTGCCAGTAGATCCTGCTCACTGATCCAGAACCAGTGCCCTGGATGAAGCTGGTTTGAGTGACAGTGGTCAATGTGGTCAGTGAGCCGTGAGGGCACTTGGAGGGCCGATCCACAGGCTATGGAGGCGTCATGTGGCTGTAAGAGCCACGCTGGTGCATGTTCTCATACTTGACTTGATAAGCTATTTCCTTGCGAGTAAAAATTCAGGCAGAATAAAAGGCAATTAGCCAGGTTTTCTCTCAGAGGTTCTGTTGGGGTTTCTCACCCTATAATCTTTGTGGTTTTGGCCTTGAATTTTGAAGCACCTAGAGATAATCTTGGATTATGATTTGGCACTATACAAATACAAACCAAGTTGAATTTAATAATGTTAGTATTTGCCCTGTTTAAACAAATGCTCAATTCATGGTACAGCTGTAACATTTTACAACATTGAGTTGTGACATTACAACTGAATAACCGTGAACCTATATACATTCCTGCAAAAACAAGTCCTGTGTTAGATTTTATATTTATTTAGTCCAGTCTGGGCTTTTGGGTTGAGGAGATATTAACACTGGTCTACTCTCAACCATAGATGACAGAGTAATAAACAATGCTTTTTAACATTGATGCCATAGTGTTAAGAAAACGGCAACAATAAAAGAAAGTCAGTTTTGAACTACTGTAGAAACATGGTGGGCTGTGAACCTTCTCTCCATATAGATACTGCATAACAGTTCATTCTAACAAAACCTTAGTAATGACTGTATTATTTTTGTGAGTATACAAACAAAAACATAATGTGAATGTTATGTTGTGTAATTAGATCCTCCCAAATGCCCCAGTATTTTTCACACTGCACCTCTAAAGCTGCATGAACTGATTTTTGTGTCCAACAAGGGCCAGTAAAATCTGCTGCAATCACAACACTGACATATTACCCTGGAAAAAAAATGCTTGATAAATGAAACTGCCCTGAAGCTGATGTTTTGGACATGATAACAATTTGTGTACACATTCTGCAGACATAGAGCAACTCATTTCGAGTTGTGTTTTCTGACCTCTCAGTGAATATGTCTTATATTAACTCTCCCTTCACCTCCTCAGGGAAATATCTCCTTCTTTATTGCTGCTAAGATGCTTCTCTTTGTTGTTCATTTTAACACGCTGCTGTTTAGTTCTGGGCTATAAAGCATTTTTGCTGAAGATGAGGTTGATGAGAGTCAAAACGACGAGCTAGAACTTTAAAGGTGCTGACCATACTTTCAACTTTGGAAGCAAGTCACGGCAGTTTTGTTTATGTCACACAGTATCCCAAAAATCCCTCGAGGGGCTTTAGAGTCTATTCAATATACAACTCTCCAAGAGAATCACCTAATTGATGAAAAATAAAGTAAAAGAAACTTTTAGATTCACAGAGGAGAGACCAGAACCGTAGTTCAATAGGTACTGTGTGTAAAAATGTACACATATAATAGATATATCACCGAATATGCAGAACATAATCCATGATATGAGGGACACCTTCCAGTTACTGCCAGCAGAGATGAACTGAGGCATTCATTAAAGTTTCCCTGGGCTTACCCAAGCTGTGTTGAGCTGAAGGCAAATGTGCCACTCCGTACATATTGATTTGTGCACTTTGTCATTTCGGTTTAGCCTCAAAATAAGAATAACATCAATATCCTTAAACTAATTTGTTATCTTTTCTTTTGCCTCCAACACTGCAGTAGAATCATAAATGATCAGAGTGTGAGTCATGTGACACTTAATGAACTTTAAAGGCTATTTTAAACACATATATTTTCAGCTAAATATACAACGCTTTACAAAAATATATTCCCATAGTCTGTTCTATGTTGCTCTCGCTGTGTAAAAGGCCACATGCATTACAATATGTGGAGGTTTTAAATTCAAATGAAAGTTCAAGGCATAATGAGTTTCTGAATGGTACCATTTAATTGTCACATGTAATGACTTACTTCACCATCTTTATCTGTCTTTGTCTGGTCCAAATCTTGTCTCACAAACAAAACAAAACCTTATAAATCTGAAAAACTTTGAAATGCCTGCACTACTCTATTCTAGAGCTTGTGCTTTTCCCCAAAACAACCGCATGGGTTATTTGTTCATGTGCTATACTATGACCTAGGCTACATTTTAGAGTTAAGTGACCTGTACTGTTAGGGGGGTGGGGG
>JAQQAE010021644.1:0-10419 GCA_029823295.1 Pseudamia nigra | reverse complement strand
TTCCAGAGGTTCTGTTAAGTTCTACAAAGCAGCTGGAATTTACTTCAGTTACACAAGTTTAAATTACAACAAAAATATACATTTTAATCTAAAATAAGTAATTTTAGTCCAGTGTCTCTATCACCTTATGTCATGAGTGTTTTTACTCCCACAAAATGAAAAACAATAAATGGCAATTGTGATCAATCAAAATGAATCCAGTGACCCGGTGATTAATTTAGATTAATAACAAATGGGTATTAATCATGATTAATCGAAATTAATCCACAGTGACAAAATGACAAATTTTGACAAAATTCGTAAAAATTTGCCATTTCAGAAAATTTGGCACCCTGTGGTGGCCTACATGTATCACCCCCCCCCCACCCCCAGTGATTTATTTTTTTTATGTCTACAATAATGTCTACTGTAACGATAATGTACTAATTATGACTATCCAAAGCCATAAAAAAGAAATTTGGGGCTGTTTGTGTGCAACTCATCGCATGAACTACAAAATGTAGAAATCTTGAAAAACGTGTGACTTACATTGTCAACCATATTCAGCGCGTAACATTCCCCAACCTCAAATGTGTCACAAATTGAAAAACTCGATTAATACAGCACATAACAGCAAGAGACATCTTAGGGAGATGTTTGGCCAAATTTGAAATGTTGACGTTTTCTGCTGTGATGTTTGTTGACCTCTAGTAAAGTCACCTGACAAAGATCAGTTGAAAAAATTGGTGGATGTTCATTTGGTGGTCAGTACTTGAGTTTAGCCAAGTTTCATCAAAATCACTATCACAACACTATGAAAACTGACCGATTCTTAGAAATAATGGCTCTTAACCATGGTTTGGTTCATGTACAACGTGAAGTCATCATCAAAACCAATAAAGAAGACACAGCCTTGTCTATAAATTCATCAATGTCAGTTTCCTGCTTGGATTCACTTGTGCATTTGTCAATTTTTAGGCTTTATGGGTGTGTTATTGTGTCTTATAAAACTATATAGAGACCATAAAAGCAGATTTTTCTTTTGGCCAGTCGTCGCCACTCAAACCACTGGTTTGTTGATTTGTGTTGCACTGAGATGACAGTAAATCTGTGCACAGTCAAAAGCCCCAGCGTCCTCTACACAAAGAATCAGTGACAGGAAGTGCATGTCGTTACGAAGCACACACTCGAGACATCTGCAGTATATTGTACCTATAACCTAGTGGTTTTTACAGTCTGTTGTACTGAGGAGGCACAGAGGTCAACGAGAAGCCTTTTGTTACAGCTGCTTTTATGTTTTAAAGTACACTCAATCACGCTAAATCAAGAAAATTGGATAGAGATGGATTTGCCTTTCAAGTATATGTAAAAATGGCAGTGTACGCAATTTAATTTTGCGTACACTGCCAGGACCTCTAGATCTCCTTTGCACCTTAGAACAAAAACTTATACGCAGGGGGGGCTGTCCCTAAAGCAAGCTTTCTTTGGAGTTCCCGGGTTGAGGGGAGGAGTTTAGCTAGGTAGCGTCATTGCCTGGGGTTGTGGGGGGGGGGGCTACTATTAAATGCAAGCTTTTGTAAGTCAAAGTTTCTGGGGTGCTCATCAAGAAATGCATTAACAGTGAACAAATGTTGCTATTACTTTCGTAGGCTTTTAACATGGCGGCAGCTGTGCATCTGGGGTCTTTTTGTGTATATTGTGGATTCACACGGCAGGCACAGGCGTGGACAGTCGTCCGGACTTGATCTATATCAGTCTATGAGGTATAATCCAGTGGGCGAAGACCCAGGCTGTGCAGTGAGTCTGATGCGGAAGTACAGTAGCTTAAAATTGTGATACCACATTAGGCTGCTGGGGCACCTTTCCCTGGGCTCCATGAAGCCCTGAGTCCTGTAGCGTTACATTGGACTCCTGTCTGAAAATACTAAGTGAATAAATTTGGCATGAGTCATCATTTTATTTGGACTCCGTACTATCTGATCTGGTGGTGAATCATTGCATTTTCACTCTGTTATTAAGACATTATGAAAATAATCAGACAAATATCTGCCGTGTAGGGATTTGACATGTTGCTATGGTAACTCAACTTGCCAGTGAAGTCGGACCGAGTCGGACCTTCGCATCTTCAATTTTTTCAATGGAGTACAGTTTTACCTGAGATACACTCGACTGTAGTTGACTGTAGTTCAGTAAGCTAGCAGATACGATGCACTTGCTCATAAAACCCATGAAAAATTACAGTCGTGCAGCCCCATTGCCATTCGTGCAAATATGGTTCTTACTGGCTCCAAAAATGTCATTCAGGAAGTGGAAAACCTATTGGCTTCAAAACAGCCGTTCAGAAAACAATGGGTGATGTCATAGTCGCTTTGTCCGCTAATAATATTATCTCAATTATGTACTACTTCCAAAAGACCCACAGCATCCATCCATCCATCATCTTCCACTTATCCTGGTCAGGGTCTCGGGGGCAGCAGCCTAAGCACAGAAGCCCACACTTCCCTCTCCCCAGACACCTCCTCAAGCTCCTCTGGGGGGACCCCAGTTGTTCCCAGACTAGAGACATAGTCCCTCCAGCATGTCCTGGGTCTGCCCCAGGACCTCCTCCCAGTTGGAGCTACTTTTGGCAACCGGGGTTTGGACCACCCAGGACCCTGCCTTCAGCTGCCACCAAACCACACAGCTCCGGACTCTTTCGACCCTTCCTGCGGGTGGTGGGCCCACAGGAAGACATAGTCATAAGGGTCTTCTGAGTTTTTCTGTCACCTAGGACCAATTTGCCTTGTGAGACCCTACCAGAGGCGAGTTGCCCCCGACAACATAGCACCTAGGTGGCGATTCAAGGAGGGGGGGCCCACAGTATATTGAACACCCAGGCCTCTGTGGATTGATATCAGCTCCACGTTATTAGGTTTAGGGGGCAAACAGTTTTTCACACCAAGCCAGGTCGGGTTGGAATGTTTTTTTTTCCCCCTAAATAAATGAAACTGTCTGATACTAATAATCTGAAACATTTAAGTGACCAATCAGCGAGGGGCAAATACTTTTTCATAAGTTGTACCGACCAGTTTGAATGGTTTTTACCCTGCGCATTCTGTAGCCTCACTCCGCTCATTTTGCTCTTGTTGATGAGCTTTTGTGTGTCTGTCACTGGTTACGAGCTTCTTTGGTGCCGTGTACCGAGCTGTTTATTTTCTGTCGAGTCATCATTTATTAATGTGCCGATCCGTCTGACTCCGTCTGACTCCGTCTGACTCCGTCTGACTCCGGCGGCGTGTTTTTCAATTGGAAATCAAAAACACGCTGGCAGTAAAGCTTGACTGAATTGAATTGTGTAAGAGCCAGAGAGCGTGTGTGTGTGTGTGTGTGTGTGTGGGGGTGTGTGTGCGTGTGCGCACTTGGCCCATACTGAGCATGTGACCTTGTGGAAAAAAAAAAAGAGTGAAAAGAGGGAGAAGGAGCGATTTAAAGAATGCAAATTCCTCTCCTCCACTTTAATGTTCTGTGGCCTGACAGCGAGGGAGGAAAAAGCTCCACAAAGCGTCTCCGACAAAGCTGCACTTTCTTTTCTCCTCGTCCTCGTCCTCCCTCGCTTCGCAGCCACACTGATCCCATTCTCTCTGCCTGCTTGTTTGTGCTGGGACTGATTTTGTAGGTTAGAAGAATATTTCATGCTTTGATGTTACATCCAACAGTTTCACAGCGCTGTGCCTTTAATAATAAAAAAAAAAAAAGCAAGGTGGTTTATTATGAAAAGAGGTTAAAAAATCCTCTTATATGCTCTAAAACAGGTTAAACGGTGTGTATGTCTGCACTGAAATTCACTTTTTTAAAACCGGGGAGTTTCAGCAATGTTCACAGCGCTTATCGAGACCCCTTCGAGGTCACTGGAGGTTAATCTGTAATGATTGACAGTCAATGTACAAGTAACGTTTTTCTGCCTTTTACTGTTTAAATGCAAAAGACAATAGAAGGCAAGAAAATGTGGATTGCTGGCGCCATTAGAATAAAATCAGCAAAATCATCAATAAATCACGAAAATGAACTAAATAAATGAAAAAAGGCAAGAAAATTAACCATCCATCCATTTTCTAGCCCTTAATCCTCACAAGGGTCGGGGGGGGGGGGATTGTTGGAGCCTATCCCAGCTACAAAATTAAACAAAAGATGTAAAAAAAAAAAATCAAATGTGCAAAACTGACCAAAATACTGTAGAAAACAAAATGAACAAAAGGGGACCGAAATAATCCAAAAACTGAATCAAACAACTGATGAAAGAGAACAAAATCATCAACAAAATGAATGAAGTGACCAAAATAGTTCACAAACCGACCAAGAAATGAACACGATGACTGAAAAGACTCACAGCAGGACAAAATAAAGAAAAAGTTTCAAAAAATGAACTGAAAAAATGAAGAAAATGCTTCACAAATGCACAAAAAACAGAATAAAACAATCAACACAATAATTCAAAGAAGGCCAACAAATGAACAACACCCCACAAAATGAACAAAAACACGAAAAAGCAAGCAATAAAATGAACAAAACCTACAAACTGACCGGACGGTGCATAAAATCCCACAAAATGTACAAAACCAGTAAAAAAAAAAAACAACCAAGGAAATGGCCAAAACAATCCAAATTTGACAAAATATTCAAGAAAAATGAACAAATCTGGATTGAGAAGTTCAATGTAATGAACCTCAGAAATGAGGGGGGACGGGGTGGGGGGGTGACATGGATAACAGCGATCAGTGTGTACGAGACGAGGCGAGCGGTGATTGTTCAGCGAGGGGTCGGGGGCCTCAGCGCTGCGGCGAGCGCGCCACTCCATGGTGAATGAATCCATAAATAAAACGGGTGAAGACGCGACGGAAGAAAAGGCGAGTTTTACCGCGGAGTTTGTAAAGACACGGCGCGACGTACGGAGAACGAGCAGCCAGCGTTCGCGTTTGTTTCAAAACAGCCAAAGTTTATGCACGTTATCGATTCACCACCGACACACGGACTTTCAGATTTACAGTCGACTCCCCATGAATAAAAAAAACTCCCCGTAAAACTAAAAAAAAAGACACAGGCGGGAAGTTTGAATCGACAAACGGATCAAAAACTGAAGAAAACCTTCCACAATATGAACAAAATAGAACCACAGTGGTACCTCGGACAAAGAGCTCTTCTGACAACAAGAAATTTGTATACGAAGGAAAAAAGTACAAAAAATTTACCTCTGACAACGAGAATTAATTGGTTAACAAATAGTCAGCTGTTAGCCAAGCTAACACAGGCTAATGGCTAATTGCGTTAGCCTGTAGTCACTTCCAGGTCTCGGATGTGAAAGACCCGGAAGCTAATAGCCGTTAGCCAAGCTAACACAGGTTAGCGGCTAACAGCCGTTAGCTTATGTTATGGAGAAGATACTGTACCATCATTGAAGCCATCAGCCCGCAGCGTGTCCCGCTCCCGGCTGTGTCGACACGGGCAGCGGACATGGGCTGGCTGCGTCGGGCCGGGTCGGACATGGGCCGGCTGCGTCGGACAAGGGCCGGCCGCGTCGGGCCGCGTCAGGCACGGGCTGTCCGTGTCGGGCCGTGTTGGACTGGGTCGGACACGGGTTGGCTGCGTCGGGCCGCCAGCAGCGGCGTTGGAGTTGTTGGAGTGTAAAAGTCTCTTCGGATACAGAGAAGTTCGTACAGCAAGCGTGATGCCGGAACGGATTAAACTCGTTATGCGAGGTACCACTGTAAATAAATGAAAAAGCAACAAAATTTCAGGAGTAAGTTAAAAAATTGACCAAAAATGCAACAAAATTCTCAACCAGATGAACAAACCCAGAATTAAATAGTCAATAAAATGAACAAAATTATCCAAAAATTCATCAAAATATGAACAAAATACATAATAACAGCGCGTCCTTCACGGGAGAAGGACGCGCTGTTACGTACGAGGCTGCATCCGTCACCGTGTCATGGACCAAAAACAAGCAAATGACTGATTTTATAGTTGTTGGAAAAATATTTAGTGTTTATTCTGTCTTAATGACATTTTAGTGTGTGTGTGTGTGCGAGATGTAATCATGTTCATCCTATTGACTTACATCATGTATAAGTATTGTCTTATGTGTTTGATAAGGATTGTTTTATGTATGTGACTGGGTTATTGATGGGTTTATTGTGTATTGTATTGTTTTCATTTTCTTTGTACACACTACAGATGGAAATTAGCTTTTCGCTAAACCTGGTAAGCACATCTTTTTATTCTTACAAATAATTTATTTAAGCATATTTTGTCCTTTTTAACTGAAATAAAAAAACAGATTTACCAAAATGTGGAGTTTTATTCACACTGGAGCAACTTTTGATGAGAAACAACAAAGATAAGACAAAATTTGTTTTCGTCACTTGGTTTTGTTGCTGTGATTTTTCTGTATTGTGTATCTCTTTGCTATGCGATGTTGAAAGTTATAAACATAAGTTATAAACATAAGTTATACACCGCTGGATTCAGCTCGACGTGAGCATTAATTGAGTTTGTTACAATCTAGATTTACATTTGGTTTATGAAGCACAGTGTAAGACAAAGCATAGATTCAGTGGAGTTGTTATTTTGACTCTTTGAACATAATGGCTTGTTTTGTGAGCTGTGGTTTGTTGATCTGAAACTGGTTTTGAAGCATTTTTAGCTGAGATTCTGACATTTACCGAGGTGTGCCTGATATGTGGTTTTATTCATTGATTAGAAGGCAGGAGCCGTGAGTATTGGTAAAATTAGACCCGTCTCTTTTTCAGCTGTAACAGTTCTGTTTGTGATCGGGTGATGCTTTTTATATGTAACATTGTTTTTGATGTGTTTGTTTTTGCATTTGGTGGCTTTTCTTGGTTATGCAAAAATTGTCATAAGCACTTTAAGACAAAGAAAAATCCAAAGCATGAAAGGCAAAATAAAATGAAAAAAAAAGATTGTGATTTTATATCGTGAATTAAAAAGAGCTCAAATTAATATAACTCCCGTAACTGCCCATGCCTTTCTTTGTTTTCTTAAAGCCTTTGCCCTGACATCACACTTTCATCCTGTCACTATCACTCATCCTGCAGATTTAAGACAATCTATAACAAGAAGCTTTTCTCCAGAGCAGATGACGGCGATAGTCGACCTCAGCTTGGCTTTTAAGCCTCCTCTCCTGACTTTTGTGTGGATCCATAATTGTACAGTGAGCTGAGGTGAACGTGTGCCGTCCTGTTTCCTGCAGCTGCATCATTAGACTGTGATTCTTTAGTCGCCAGAGCTGAGCCTTCCTTCACTGTGCTTCAGCCAGTAGCTGCTCAATTATCCATTACTACGAGATAGCGGAGCTTATTTTCACCAGATAATGAGATAACTTAACCCCCTATCATGAAAAAAACAAGCTCTCTTATCGCACCACAAAGAAATAATTCAGTGGTAATCACACTGAAAATAGGCATCAAGGAAAGACATCATGTCCTACTGATGAAACAAACAGAATTTCAGGAAATCTGAGATTTTTTTTTTTCTCTTCAGCAATGATTTCAGATCAGCAGCCCCATCGAGACGATGAAAAATGCAGATGACGACAATCCATAAGACTGGAAAGAAATAATAAAAACACTTGATTGGAGGTTGAGACGTCAGTTCGCTGAATCTGAGGAAATGACCTGTTTCTGACCAAAAAAACCCACTGAAATAATGACTGATTTCAGAACAAAACAATCAGTCATAGCCATAAGACCAGGGCTGTTCAGTGAAGCCAATGTGGAAGTAACTTTAAGTTGTAATACCACCGCTTGGCCACTGGGGAACCGATCGTCCAGCTCCGAGAAGCTTTTTTCTCATAGATATACTGTACACTGGACTTCTATCTGAAAATACCAAGTGAATGAATTTTGAATTTTTTTCATGAGTCATCATGGTCTCAAACGTTTCATTTGGATCCTTTAATAAGTAACGTGATGATCCATCTTTAACTTTTTGCTTCATTATTAAGATATTACAGCAAGTAATCCAACAAATCACTGCCGTGCTGGGGTTTGATTGACATGTCGCTATAGTAACAGGTCACTAGTGAAGTCGGACCGATTCAGACCTTCATATGTTCTATTTATTCAATATGTTCATAGTTATACATGACAAACACTCGACTGCATCTCTGGGTGTTTACACTAATACCGTAATATGACTTTGTTTGATTCGTTAATGCAAATATCAAATCAGCAAATCACATGGCAGCAGCTCAGTGCATTTGTTCATGTGGACACAGTCGAGATGAGCTGCTGAAGTTTAAACCCAGCGTGAGAATGTGGAAGAACATGACGTAGTTGTTCGCAAACTGCTGATCTGCTGGGGGTTTCACAGTCAACCAGCTCCAGGGTTTACAGCTCCCCGCGACACATCAATAACAAACCTCAACAAATCAAACAGTAGATTATTCCCACCAGCCCCGACTGTCGCCAAGAAAACCATCCTCATCAACTGGATATTCAAGAAAAATACAAACACCACCCACTGGAAAAATCTAGTCACAGAACACGTGTCCCTGGAAAACTCACGTAGCAGTACAACCCCCTTCCTCAACTTCCTGTAAAATATGATTATTATTATAATTATGATTATTATTAGCAGTGCCGTGGTTGCAGTTGCCTGAGAACCAATTCCCACAATTATTATTAATTAATAATATTCTTACTATTGTTGACCTCGTTTTATCATTTTGAATGGTATTTTTCTTATTATTTTATATTCATTAGTATAGTTCATTTAAGGCATTAAGTCAGCCATATTACACTAAACATTTGATTGTTATTATTTCCATTATTATCATTAATATTATTATCATTGTTGCTGTTGTTGGTGTTATTATTATCAATATTACTATTATTGTTTTTGTGATTAACATGTGTTGTTGTTGATGAAAAACTCCTGTCTGGCCCCAGACAACGCCACATCCATGACAACAGGAAACAGTAGTGAACAGAGCACCGACCCCTGGTGCACGCCGAGCTTCACCTGTTGCCACCCACCGTCCTTACCATTGTCCATAACATCATCACTACTGTTATGATCCCGTTTCCAGAGGCGTGGGTTTCAGCTTAGGGACTCATTGATTTGACACATATTTGGAGGATGTGGGCATGGTTTGTAAGCCCTCATTGCAGACAGCTGAATGAAACGATGTACTTTAACCAGCTGTGTGACAGATGGTGGGAGAACATGAAGAGAGACGACCTGGAAAGCCATTGGTGCACGGTCAGAGCATCAAACTTTTAAATAACATCCTAACAGTGTTGTATATATTCACCTGAAAAAACTCTGAACTACCACACCCAGCAACCCTAGCGGTAGGTGGGTTGCTGAAGGATGAGCACGGACCGCCGGAGAGACTGACTCCGTGGCTGTGTGGGCCGGATCCAGAACCGGACGTGTGGTGGTGAGTTTCATCCTCTGACCAGGATGAAGCAAAACACATCACCCAAGGCTAGTGTAGAACATAACTCAGGTCCTGAACACACACGCAGGGTCCGGACAGGATTAAGTTATGGGGAGTTGCCCTGGTAGGCTCAGGGCTAAGCTAGCCGGGCCCCATCAGTAACATTTGGGATGCTCGTCCAGGAGTTTAAATCTTAATACTGCCCTCACCAACTGTTCCTCCACACCTTTTCTCCTCAGAGCCCACTTCCTCAGCTTCCACTCAAACGCTTTCCCCAGATCCACAAAACCGAAATAGACCTTTTTTATCCAGATGTTTCTTTTGCACACAACAAAAATAACATCCGGTATACTACTTCCTGGCATGAGGCTGAACTGTATCTCGCTGATGGTAACCAGCTCACGTAGTCTCGCCTCCAACACTTTCATCACTTGCTCAAGCAGTCGGACGGCTATGAGCGACCCACAATCCAGTAGGTCTCCCTTCCCCTGGGTGCTGTTCTTCAAATCTGCCGGTATCTCACCTTGCACAAAGATGGTGTTGAATAGGGATGTAAACCACGTCGCCATGAAAATCCATCGAGATGATAAAAAACACAACTGTCATTACTTTACCGCCCTGCGTACGTTTGGCATTTGACATGTTTTACAATGAAAGACAATGTACAGAATGTGTTTTCCGGGACTTCTTTTTCCGACTCGTCATGTCTATTTCCAGATTTCCATTTTTTGGACCAATCCCCAGTGCGCGTGTGCTGTGTCCTGGCCGAGCTCGTCCACAACCTTTGGAAATGTCTGAATAACAAACAGGCCAATGTGTGTGCGGCCTTTGTTTCTCCTGTCAGCGTATGAATCTATATCTGCCTGTACCGGGTGTGAAAACAACACCTCAGCATGTTTGTGTGTTTTCATGGGAGGGTGGGAAGTGGGGGGTACATGGAATTAGTAGCAATCAATCAATCAATCTTTATTTGTATAGCGCCAATCACAATCGCCGATTAT
>JAQQAE010021643.1:0-10420 GCA_029823295.1 Pseudamia nigra | reverse complement strand
GGCAGTGCTGGAAAATAATGGTGGCCACACAAAATATTGACACTTTGGACATTTTCACTTAGGGGTGTACTCACTTTGTTGCCAGTGAGCTACTTAGTGACATCTAGCGTAAAAGATGTAAATAACAACTGCTGTATGTGAAACTCCATCCCACTCACCCACTAGACCCTAAGATTGCCACAAAAAAACATGGTCACGCATTGTTACGTTTGCTGTGGCCATTTTGTGCATCTTTGTTAAAGGGATGTTAACTCTGGATCACAATCAAACTAATGCACCTTAACATTGGATGCCACTCGAAATAAAATGGAAAAAAGAAGACAAAGTAAGTGCTGAGATACTGTAGAAACATTGCAACACAACATTGATAGAGGCTGATGTTCTCCTGTAGACACAAAGGGCTCAAACTAAGGCCCCATAAAGAAAATAAAGATGTAATAACAATAATGAGCATGTGAACTTACCTCACTGAAACATAATTATGAAAATTATATTCTATTTCGACAAGTAGCTCCTCCTTAATTTTCCTAAACCTTTTTTGTCTGAAAATTTATTTTCATACACCGACCCACATGGTGCAAAAAGGAACATGTAAAATGAAAATGTAAAAAAAAAAAAAAAAATTGTACATTTCAGGTTTCTTCAAATTTGGCACAATTGTTGGAGCTGTTCTGCATCAAGTTGGACTGAATCTGAAAACCACTTTAGGATTAAGTTTCAATCAGATCTATAGTAAATACATCATCATGTTTGTATTAGATATTTTCAAATTTCCAAATTTGTAATAGAAACTTGTTTAGTGGCGACTCTTGAGTTAAATTTCAAACAGACCATACACTGAAGGTAGAAACCGCATTAAAGGGTTAATGTTTTCATTTTTCTTTTCGCTACCTCCCTGTTGTTTGCCCTTGCTTTGCCCATGTGCCGTCTCACCGTTGGCCTTCTGTTTCGAGTATCTGTTCAAGCAAAGGAGTGAGCAAAGGAAGGCAAGATGCTTCATAGAGGGAGAGAGGGGGAGCCATGAAATACAACGAAGACGGAAGGAAAGAGAGACAGCGAGAGAGGGAGAGATTCAGGGATGTGGAAGAAAAAAGGCGTGAGTGAAGACCACAATGTGTTCGCTCAATTAATCACCAGTGATGTGCCAAGATGGCCCTCAGAGCCGTGCTGTTACACACCCTACTACAACGCACATGCACAAACCCACACTGCAGCCCGTATACACACACCTCACCAATATGTTCAGATGTGTTCTTGCTGACCTACACGAAGAGAATTTTTCACCCTAAACACTGTGTGCTGACTATGGACACACTCACACTAGCAGCCAGATGTTGTTATATAAACTCCACCGCCTCCACCTCCACTGTGCTCGCCACCTTCTAAACAAATATACAAAAAATAGCTCCATTGCGAGGGGAAGGATAAGCACAAACACAAATTTGTACGATTCTAGGTGACAATCTAATCTATTTGGGTGTCAGAGGCAGTTTCCATCTCAGCTGACCCTTGTTAGTGCACAAGGTTTTTACCCTGAGACGGATGCCAGGTGGGAAAACAGGCCAGCGCTCTGCCATCAACACCTCTGACACCCTGAGAGGGGAGCACCACCACACAGGTGGAGTGTCTTGAGAACGGAAATAACTTCCACTTCATGCTGTATAGTGAGGCTAAAAAAACAAATGTGCTTTTATATCTATTTTTTAATCAGTTTAAAATATTTTCTGTTGCAGTTCATAGATAAGTAAAAAAAAACTACTCCTTGTGTAAATAGAGTCATTATCACAACAGTGTTCATAGGGTTGAATAAATAACAAAAAATCAAACAAGAAACACAGAAAACACAGAAAAGATCTTTTTGTTCAACCCCATTCTGTCTTGTTGCATCTCTGCCTCCCTAATTTTTTTTAAATCTCAGCTGTTCTGGTGCTCTCCTTGTCTCCCTCTCTTTCTCACATCATGTGAGTCGAGTCGAGGCGAGCTCCTGTGATGAATGTAAATGTTGCCCCTCCCCGCCTTGTTCTCCTAAATTACAGCAAATACCACCTCCTCTTTAGTCCTCTGTCTGTCTGCATCTATCCACAACTGCGCAGTTCGTCCTCGCACGTCGACCGGCGGGCAATCTGCCCAGCCCTGTGCATCCATACAAATACATTTAGAGATACAGCAAGCAGACGTATGACTCAGATATGACAAACAGACAATAACTGTGAGACAGTAAAGACACCTCCAGCATGTATGAGGCTCACATCGTGGATACTTTCAGCACTGTACAACGGCTTAGACTGCTAACCCACTTGGCTCGTTGTTCACATTCTGCATTGATCATCTGCAGGGAAAGGCAGGATTTCAGAGTTATATATTTGAATACATCCATAGTTGCATTTTTATGGCACTCATACATTTGTGAAGAAAGAAATTACAGAAGTGATTTACTCCACTGCAGCATGTTGGAGAGGAATAATTTTCTGAAATGTTGTTGGCACAGAACAAGGATTAGTATTTCAGTGTTTTATCACTCAAGAGACACATGAGGGAAGCAACTAGTGGCTATTTTCATTATAGATTAATGTTGTGATAATATTGATTAATAGACTACAGTAGTTGTTTATTCTAAAAGCACAGAAAATCTTAAAAATTGCTTTATAACTTCCACAGTAACATTTTAAACAACATAAATGACACAAAATAATAAGATGTGCAAAATAAAATCACTAAGTATGTACATTACCTTTCAAAAGTTTGGACACACCTTCACCTTCAGTCGTAGAACATGTATGGAATTACCCAATACACAACTCAGAGCATGTTTTTTTATTTTACATTGTCCGAAGTAGCCACATCTAGCTTTGATAAGAGCTTTACACGCACTCGTGGCACTTTCTTATCAGATTCATGAGGTAGTCACCTGGATAGGTTGGTATGGCTTGTCAAGAGTAAATTTTTGCCATTTTTGTCTTCTTCATGTGCTTGAGACCATCAGTTGTCTTGTACAGAAGAAGGGTGGGTACAGAGTCAATAGCCCTGTTAGTGCTACAACAACTACTGTGCAGATTCATATTATAGCAAAAACACTCAGCTAAGTAAAGAGAAAAGACAGTCCATCATTACTTTAAGAAATGAATGTCTGTCAGTAACCCCGAGTGAAGCGTCCCCAAGAGGAGTCGCCAAAACCATCCAACTATCTGGTTTTAGAAGATAGCAAAAAAGGTGTGATGAAAGTTTTCACTGGCCCTCTCAATCATTTCAGAGGGTGATTTAATGTAGATGGATGAAATATTTCCTCTAATTTCAGTGAAAACTGCTATGCTTTGGTTACTAATCACTGTAAAATGTACCCTTTGTTAATGTCGCTGTATTCAATATATTTTAACATTTCAAGAAACAGACTTTTTCATTATTGTGATCATCATCACCACTACTGTTATGCCACAGGACATTTTTTATTATTAGTCATGATATTATCTTTATCACCATCATCATGTTCAGTATCATTAGTCATCATCTGTCATCTTCATCATCAATATAACAGTCCCCACTGGGCATGTTATTATTTGCATTAGTTCCTGTATTTGTTCTTTGTCACATCAGTCCGATGTCAGGCACTTGTTTTGTTGACTGGAGTGCTGGCCGCCCTGTTCCCCACCAAAGTCTGATTTGCATTAGCAAAGTCAAACAGGCTTAATAGACTTTTATTGGCATGAGGCGGCCTGACGCTGAGGGGGGCTTTTAAACAATGCAATATGCTAATAAACAGAACACTGTGTACTGGAACAACAACTAGCACCACAATAAAAAAAAAAAAAACGAAAAACAAAATTCAAGCACCCGGTCTGTAGGCCTGCACCAATAAATCCATTTACTTCTGTATTAAATGTGTTCCTTTACATACAGTACTAAATGTTATCATGGCCTTTTACATGAAAGGTGAAGGTGTAAGTTGGTTCACTAAACGTACAAGACACTCATTTTGTGGTGTGTATCTTCCAGTAGCAGAGCTCTACAGTGTACAGCCTGTCTATTGTTTCTCTAACTTATGCCAAGGTCATTGTATTAGATAAGAATATGCAGTTATAAACATCAGACCGATGTTGAATACTCACCTTGTTCTGGATAACAGCCAGGGGACAACAGCTCCAACCTACAAGCTGTGCATCGCATTTGATCAAATAGATTCTGCAACACACAGTACTGTAGCTCAACGTTTATCTGAGTCAACTCTGTCAGCAACAAAGATAAGTGTCCTAAAAAAGAGAAGCAAACGTGTAGCCGCTTGTATGATTAAATCTTACACTCTGTACAGCATGATTTATATGACCACACAAAGCAAAACACTGAGTACATGCATTATACTGCCAGCAGTGAATTAAATTAAAGCAACACCAAGCATGATCAGAAAGAAATCTAGAAAGCAAACGAGGAGAAGTGAATGTTTCAGTTGTCCTTGGATATTTGCTAAAACAAAAATCTTCCATGACTGTATAGTTTTTAGTCCGCTCTTATATGAGTCATTATACCACCTCTCTACTGATGGTATTGAATCAACTCACCTCACTTCAGCACAGCCTTTTTTGTTTCCATTATGTCAGAGCAGGTACCATCAGGTATTACTGTTCAGGGAGATGGTGGGATAATGAATATGATGTGAAGTCAAGCAGATCACAGACTGGTTGATCCACAGTTGTCACTTTGACAATATGTAGGTAGGTAATCATGTCACAACACAGGGTCTTTTTAAAGAGCTAAGCAAAGTTAGTGAGAAATGTACTAAAGTGTTTGGGACAGTTTTCTGCCTTGGCCACAGGTTTAAATTCTAAAAAACCGCATTACAGTTGTAAGTTTCCTATACCGTCAATAAACACAGAATTGAAAATGCAGTGGGGTGATACTGGATACTGGCGTGGGCAAGATGCTTTCAGAGGAAATGCAAAGTAAGTCTTGTAAGATTCATTTACCGTATTTTCCGGGTGATATGTCGATCCGGTATGTTAGTCACATGAGCCAAAAAATGCATAATGAAGAAGAAAAAAACGTGTATTAGTTGCACTGCAGAACAGGTCGCGTTTGTTCAGGGCTCATGTGCGGCTGCGGGTGCACTCTTGAGCTGCTTGCAGCTCGCCTCCTCTAGGGGCTTTCAGTGTGACAAACACCCTATAATCGAATTTATTCAAAATACAAGTCGCTCCGATGTATTTGTCGCTCCCCTCGCCAGACTATGCAAAAAAACGCGACTTTTAATCCGGAAAATACGGTATGTCTTTGTGTGTTTGAGCCTCCCACCACTGGGGGAGCTATTACTTCCACAAAGATGTAGTTCCCCTTTGCCATCAAGCTTTTACATTGACAGGTAATCAGTGTGCAGGTGTTGCACTTAGTGGGAGAGCAAAAGTTTTTTTGACTGTATTTTTTGTATGTTGTACTTTGTGCTAAATAGCAAATCTTCACATTTGCACTTTTATGAAGCACTATCTGGGTAATAAATTGTATCTTGATTGGTCAAGTGGACATAGTATTTTTTTGTTTATTTCACACACTGAACATGTTAAAACCAATTTCACTAATCAAAAAAATCCCAAGAACATCATCTACTGTAAATGAAACAGGTGCTAATACCTGAATGCAACCACGTGGCCTTTGTACTGGTGAAAGGTCACTTCAAGTCTCATACACAGTAGCTGGAAAACACACTTCATTCTAGCACTGAACCGGTGCTGGAGAAAGGTTTGACTGAGCACTTAATCATTATGAAATAGATGAAACTCTCAGACTCGTGTGTTAGTTGCTGCTACCTTTGGGCAGCGGCAGGAGAGGGGGAGGGGTCCTAGACATAAAAACAACAAAAGATGCAAGTCGCCTATAAGACGGGCAAGATGTGTAGCTTGCACAATGCCAGGGTTGAGATTATTGTTGTGCTTTGATGTTGTGAGGCCTTTGCAAATGCTAATATGCAGGTAGTTGAAGAGGAGCAGTTGGTGAAAAACAAATGCATGCCAACAGTTTTCTGCCAGTCACAGTAAGGGCTTTGGTGCGTTCCAGCTACCTTTGAACTCGGAAGTCAAACCGGGGTGTGATGTAAATTCCAAACTGATTGTGTCCCAGCTGCGAAATTGGAAAAACTCCGATGCTGTCTCATTCGGAGCATAGTCAATTTCCTGACATATTTGCATTCCACATGATAACATCGGTATGTAGGATTTTGTCTGCTCAGACGTTACAAGATGGAAATATGATTTGAGGGGGCATTCCACTTGACTAGGATCTCGGACATTCCGACTTCCGAGTACAACTCGAATCACCATTATCACAGTGATGTGGTCTCTGCGATGAGGAATGCCCCAGAATGCTACGGATCAGCCTAGACAATGGCCCATCAGGGCTGAAAGAAGCAGATGAACAGTGGTCCTGTGTTGAAGCTTTGATGAGCCAACACACCAATCGTTGTTGCTACTGGAACTATGATCACACAGCTTTTTCTGCTTCTGTGCTGTGATGGTAAAAAACACACAACATAGCTGATAGCTTGTGTCCATGAAATGACTCCTGTGTGGAGCTTGTACAGATCTCCTTGAAATATAGCATCATTATGAAGGAAATGTGCTTTCACCTTGGGCTACGACAGCACAACAGCCTCATATACCTTGTCTGTTTTGTGACCATGCACAGTCGTCACTCGGGCTTCTGTAAGGTCTGTTGACAGTTGGGGCCAGTCGCCAGAGGCAGGCGGTCGTCTGTTACATCCATCCATTAACCTCCATCTGAGGGAGCAACTTGAGGTTTTAATAATTTGTTTGGTCTAACTGGCGTGAAGCCACATTTAAAGGTGTATTTTTGATCTTGCATTAGTAAATAACAATAATAAGCTGACAGTCAGATGTCTTTTCAAGCTTGCACAGATAGTTCTACTGATGATACTAGTGTGATTCTTCTGAGTTACCCCTGTTTCTGACTCTTTAATCTGGTATCTGTCCACAAAAGATACATTTGGTGTCATAATATCTTAGTCGTAATGTTGTTTTACTGTTTTAATGTTGTTTTACTTTCACATATCACAGCAGATTTATGTATTTTAATAAAAGATAATACCAAAATTAGCAGCACATTGACAACATGAACAAAAAGTAGTACAATGATCCACCACGTGCTAAAATAAACAAAATAATCACGAACATGCCCAAAAATAAACCAAATATTAACAAATTAATCCACAAAAGAACAAGATTCAACAAGTCAACCAAGAAAAAGAAGACATGTGAGCAAAAAATGAATCATAAAGATAAAAAAAAATCCATAAAATGAACAAATATGAACAGAGTTGAGAATAAAGTGAGCAAAAAAAAAAAACAAGATATGAACAAAATAATCCACAAAATGAACAAAACAATCATTTGGTTTTCAACCTTGGTGTGAGAATGTTAGCTGCATGCTCCAGGCCCTACTGCATAATATAGTTGACTTTATATCTAAATATTATTTTGACTGGAACAGCTGAGTTAGAAAGAGAAAATAAAGTTGTGGCAGAATTTGATCCAAGGTCAGTAGGGGGACACACAAGGCTTCAGGGGTGGCCGACTTAACCACTCAGCTATCTCTGGGCACAAGCATCACTTTTCTGCGCTCTGCGCCCTGCAGGAGCTTGTGTTATCAAGAGGTCTATTCACCCGTATCTGTTTTAGCACTGCACTGTTTTCCAAATAATTTCTCCAAGCTGTCTTCCTGCTGACTTATGTGGAACAGCGTCAACAGGAGTGTTTGTGCTGATGATGGATAGAGTCGTGAAACATGACAGAAATAAACAGACCATCAGCCCCCACATGAAGCTTTAAAACACATCCTGCCACTGCTCACACCACCTTCCATACCTACCTGCGGTTTATCCAGGAGGTTGCACTTGACCCAAATGCATGTGAACAGCTTTGCTGCAGCTCTGTATGGGAGTAACAGCCTGTTCCTGCATTGAGACGAACAGCATCCCCTGTGCCTCAGAGCTACGCCAAGGGTGGGGAATGTGCTGCTTCCTCTGCTGGTTTTAGCATCATCATCAGTATTAGAAATCCGATAGCGTTCAGGCCTTTGGAGATGACCTTTCAACTGGATATAGAGTTTGAGGACAGTCTTAGAAGTGATTCAGACGGAAGCAAGAGGAACTTGAGCCACTTTTCCTTTTAAGGATGCATGATTACATGAAAAAGTTTTGACTTAGCTGGGATTTGATTTGTAAAATGCTCTAGTAACCTGTAGTAACCCCTCATATGTTTTATACCATTACTTTAAAAGCACTCGAAAGTTTTTTTCTGTCTCATTTTGAAATGAAACTGGTTTTAAACATTTGTTTGTTTGATCTCTTTCACCAATAAGGAACAAAACAAATGCCACTTTCGAGATGAAATTCAGTGACACGCAGTAGGTTATAAACAGGCTCTGTTTTGGCCCTGCAGTGGAAACTAGGTTATTGTCTCCGATGCCTGGGAGCAAAGCAGACAGCGCGCAACATGCCTGCTGCCTACAGTAATATCAACATGCTGTCTAATATCAGGGCTTAGAGAGTGTAATTGTGCACTTTACACATTTTAGAATTAAAACGTCATACCATACCATACAGATTATTTTACATCTTCAAGCTTGTGCAGTCATTACAATATTAGTGTTTGTCCCAACTTTGAACTTTAACTAGTGTTGGTGTCTGCTGTCAAGCCATTTCTAAAATTGTTTGTATTATTTAACTTTTTAGTTTTTGCTTTTGGTTAGACTTATAACAACAAAAGAACATAGAACAAGAAATAAACATGAAATGGCTAACCAATGACCTGGTAGGAGTTAGGTATTTGTCATCATTTTAATCCAATAAGACCTAATCATTTTTTGTTTTCTGTAAAACTTGAGGCAATTGGCAGAGTTTGATACACTCAACCATCTTAAAGGTACAAAAATACAAATATTACACCTGATCTTAATCACTTATATTTATAACTGTGTCACTTATATGTGTCTACTAAAGACTTCTGTAAGGACACTGACATAAGTATTGATTTGATTTCTATTTGGTTTACAAGAATTCTGATGATTCTGGCTGAACTCCCACAGTGACCATGGATCTTATTCTGTCCAAAAGCCACTGTACAAATTCAATGATATGCTTTTCATTGTCACGTTTCTGACGTTGTTATATATGAATGATGTCATCTTTGGTATAACGTGTGATGTTTTTAGAGTTCTACTGGCTCATGTAGGCAAATTCAAATGAACTTGATAAGAAGTGATTATGACTCAAATTCAGAACAGCTTGTTTATCCTGTTATCCATTTGTTGTGATGCTTTCTCAGGACTGGCAGGACTGGGCAAGTTCATATTTTCACAGCTTTTAGGGTCTCTGTCCACAGGGAGCAGTGCTCTCAACGTTATTTCCTGAGCGCTACAGCATGCGCTTTGCCCAGTGTTTTTGTTGCTATGGTTACACACAGGTCACTTGTCCTTTGGCAGACTCTTACTATGTGACTGTTTTAAAATACTATTATTTCAGCTCACAAAATGGTGGTTTAAGACCTTTGCTGGCAAGAATATTGATTAAAATTAAATCCTGCGCTTGATTTATTAAGCTGAAACCTATATAAAGATTTGATCTGATGATTTTGGACATGCTTGCAGTCAGTGTCTGCTTCAGTGATGGGAACACATGGGAAGCACAGGGAGGTGAAGTACAGACATCCTATGTTCACTGCTTACAAGGGTACTAAGGTAATTACCATGTGGTCTAATATGTACAAACACCCAAAAAATTCACCTGCTCTTAAAGGTAAAACAAACTAATTTTGTAGCTGTTTTTAAAGGTAATAACTTGCCAACATCAAACCCTATCATAATCGCTTAAATTAAGAGTTAATGATATTAACTTTTTTTCCCCACAGACAACAGATAAAATCCCCTCCTCCTCCTCCTGCCAGACTCATTATACTGATGTTAGGTCTTTTTTATAACAGTGATCACTTTGTCATCTGAATTTTTTTTTCCATTTGAATTGCATTGACTAAACCCTTTTGTGTTAAACATGAACAGTGTAGAAAAACTGTAATTTCTGCAGTCTTTGACTTTAACATACCTGACTGTTCTTAATACCAATGATTTACAAATGTTCCTATTCTCTTGTGGCAGTATTTGTGTGTTTGTACCTTTTGATAAGGGAACCGACTGTGTGCTTAAATGTAAATGTGGGCAAGCAGTCAGCAATGCAAAATAAGTACCAGGCGCTGTGTTGTTTGTCCTTGATGACTCTGGATTTCTACTGTATAGGAGTCACTGCAGGACTGATGGCAGGTGTGAGACAGATTAGTATATGCGTGTGTCTGTACGAGTTTGAGTTCCTGTGTGGGCAGCGGGGAAGTGTCAGCAGGTTGTGTTTGTGTTGAATGGTGGTGGTGTTGGTGGT
>JAQQAE010021642.1:0-10420 GCA_029823295.1 Pseudamia nigra | reverse complement strand
GTCAACTGGACTGGAAATTTGGTTTGAAGACGTTCCGCTACCTATCCAGGAAGCTACTTCACTTCTGACGAAGTTCAGTTCAGAACTGAAGAAGAAATTTCCAGTCCAGTCGACAGAAGGAAAACCACACGCCTTGGACATGTGTTTACAGCCAAAATGTTCACACAGTGCACTATACGTTTATGTTTGCACGTTTCTAAGATCATGCAGTATAATCCAGCCTTTGATCCGGGTAATTCAGCAAGCTTAAGGGAACTTCACAGCTCTGGTTTTGTGTCTCTGTTCTCTTAATGTCCCTGACAGACTCCTGTCACACATTCACACCTGGATATTCAGACACTACTCACTGCAGTCTCAAAACCCACAACCCTCTTTTGTAAACTCATACCAAGCCAGTCAGCCTGGGTCTGACTCAGGTCATGGCAATTAAGACAGGATCCGGACAGACCCTGGTCAGTGCCTACTAATGAACCTAGGGGCTAAAAATGGCTGGGCGGATAACATGTCAAGTTCAAGGCAGGATGACAATATGTTACGTTGCACTTTCTTGTCTAACCTGTCCGGTGGAGCTGGAGGAGAGATGCACAGAATTGGTGAGCGCTGTGTGTCTGAACATCCTGTGACATACCTCGTAGTATGGCCAGTCCATTCACCCAACACTGCTACTGTTTTTGTAGTGGTCATGGATCTTTGTGTACTGTTTTTTCAGTGCATTCACTTTATTGGTAACCTGTTTTTGGGACCAGTGGATGCCTCTCTGGATCATCAGCTTTGTTATTTTGGCATATATGATGTTTTCCCTCATTGTCCCGGTCAGCTGCCTGGTTATTTCCTCCTCTTCACGTACAGTGAGGAACTCCCAGAGCTCATAATCTTGCCACATGTCTAGACTTTTTGGTCAAAGTTTGTTTACAAGCTACAGTTTAACCGCTGCAGCTTGCCCTCATTACCAATACAATTAATTTGTCTTGCAAGCCCTACGTCACCCCAACCCAGCTGTTAGCGACCTTGGTTGCTCCCTTTCACATCACAATCAATCTGGGTCTGACCCACCTCTCAACCCAGGTTGGCTAACTCGGGTTAACCCTTTCATACACAAAATCGACCCAGGTTGGAAGCTTGGTCTGAAAGGGTTATCAGTCTCTTAGAGGGTGGAGCTCGGTACAGGAGGGTAACGTTACACTTTAATGCCTTTCTCAAACTGATACCTGCTTTCTTCCATCTAGTGCTGAGGAATTGAAAAGCATTGGGCCCCATCTAGAGAATTACCCCCACTGAAAGGATCCCGCCTCCACACATTTCTTCACTGTACAGTCCTAATAACATGCATTCCTTCCACCTGATTGGCAGCATAAACTGCACCTTCCTGTCATGTGAGTGGCGATTGTGGAAGTCAAATGGCTAGAAATTAAAGGCTTGCCTCACACACACATAATACACACTTCCCCTGTCTCATCCAGTGCTACCAAAAGAAGGAACAGTTTGATTAAATAATAGATGTGTGTTAAGGAGGGTGCTCATGTGGCCTGCCAGTCACAGGGATAAGTAGATGTCCTTGCAGGCCATAATGATGATAATTAGAGCCCTAGCTGGTCGTGTCGAATATGATGATGAGTAGAGCTGTTATTAACCTTTCTGGCTGGTGTATCTGCATTTGCTCTCTGTCCTCATGGGTTGTTGCCTTGTCTCTTGATGGACGAAGACAAGGGGGCAGATGTGGGTCCACTTCACTTTGAATACAGTTCATATTTTTAATGTTTGTTCATGAAATGACTTTAAAGTGACACAGTCTATCTTGTTTTTTGTTTTCTCTTTTTTTTCCTTGAAGGCAGCATGTCATGTGTGAAGCATACTGTGTTTTTTGGTGGTTTTACACTCCTACCCCCCTCAAACTTCTCACTTCAACCCTCCCGTGGGTTACGTTTGACAGGCTTCAACCATGCTTGACTCTCACGCACTCTCAACCACGCAGTCGCCTCTTTAATTGTCTGGTATTATCCCTCGTGCATATCCATTCGAGATGCTCTTCTTCCCTCTTCTCCTCCCTTCTTCACCGGAGATGCTCCTCTCCACTCGATCATTGGATGTGGTGCTGCCTCTGTGTACTGGGAAAAAAGGGGGGGAGTGGGAAGTGGAGGGGGTCGTCTCAAGTGTGTTTGTTGTCACTGCGGTGCAAATTAGCTCAGAAGAAGACGCTCAGTGGGTCTGACGGTTGCCTTCCTGGTTTGCTTTCCACCCCCGCGCACCCTCTCTTCAGAGCAGTGACCAGAGGAGTTTAACAAGGGTGGCGAGGCGAGGGGGCAACCGGCGAGTGGGTGGTGCATTCCTCTTCATGCTGTTGGGCAACATGGGCCCCTTGTGCCCCAGACACCCCCAGCTTTATGCTTCAGCTAATCAACCTTCAATGCTAATGTGGCTCTGGAGAGAGAACACAGAAGATCTGAGCGTTTAACATGAGAGGAAACATTTTTAAAAGGAATAATAATCACCACATAATAATAATGACAATTAAAACTTCTCAGCTTTTCCACACAGTGAAAGTCACACACTACTGTACTTTCACTGTCTAAACCAAACATTCATTGTTGGCTTAAGTCATAGTCAGCCTTACCAACTTCAACAAACCAACTTTTAATGGTGCAATGATTAAAATGTAATACTTTTATGCATTAATGTAGTCTTTGTAATGGGTGTAATTATTGTTCAGACTCCTGTGCACACTAGAAAATGCTCCTGGATTAAGTCTATTGGGTCATAGGTTGTGTTAGTTAAAAATACTGACCCAATGTACTCAATTAGACATATGATCAAAAAGCAAGAACATTGTCTCAAAAAAGAAAGGAAGAAATACAAAGTACCTTACCACATTAATTTCTGGCTCCAAAAGTCCTGGTACTCATTACTTATATAGGAAATTCTCTCTAAAAATACTGATTTTTTAAGGAGTAATTTTTGTCTTGTATATTTTATTTGGAGCCTCTAATATTTGTTTATTTATTTATTTTACCTTTGTTTAACCAGGTAAGTCAGTTGAGAACCCTTTCTCATTTACAATGACGACCTGGGCCAGAGGCACATATAGAGACAGACAACCATTCAAATCTAGGCACAGTTTTAGAGTGAACAGTTAACCTTGTGCATGTTTTCGGTTGTGGGAGGAAGCTGGAGTACCCAGAGAGAACCCACGCTGACACAGGGAGAACATGCAAACTCTACACAGAAGGGCCCTGCTGCCCAGCGTTGGGCTTGAACCCAGGACCTTCTAGCTGTGAGGCACGAGTGCTACCCACTGCACATCTAAGCACACATCTAAGTGCCCATGACATACTCTTACGTGTGTTGTGGCAAAATAGGTGAAGGCAAGCAGGGATGATCATCAAGCTTGGTTAAGATCATGGCATGGCTGTTCTTTATTGCGCAAGAGGAGAAATCGTACAGACAAAGGGCTTCCTGTAGTCTGCTTGATCTGTCTTATAGTTGATTGTGATGTGTATGTGTTCTTATGTTGTTTTGGTGAGGGGAAATGACCATGTATGGTAAATCATGAGAGGGAGATGTGGTGTGATGTATATGGTGAGAATTGGGTATGATGGGTGAGAGGTGGGGGTGAAGATCACCCTGTTTACAGAGACAGAGGCACGCTGGCCTTGTACGTCTGAGGGAGTCTTGCATGCTTATGTCACAAGATAAGTGTGGCCTTGACTGTTTAAGGAACCGTGCATGTGCAGGTTTCTGAGAGAGGAAGCTTACACAGTAATTAATGGATACATGGCATATATGACTCAACATGTGTTTTCTGACTGATCTACCATGTTGCAATGGTGAATTCTCACCTTAAACACAGAAAAATTCTGCCTAAATCTTTGGGAGAAGCAATTCGTATTTCACAAGTCTCGCAGTCTTGGTTGTGAGACATTTTTTTAACTAGGGCCAGTATGATGCTATACTGTGCTTGAATTTCTCAGATGGTCATTCTCGCTGTAGTGGTGGGTAAGGGTTAGGCTAGCGTGAGCCTGAAGCGGACTGTAAACAGTTACAACAGCAAACGTAGCAGGTGATTGACAAAGTCTTAAGATGAGGGAA
Organism: Pseudamia nigra; assembly: GCA_029823295.1. Classification (NCBI taxonomy): domain Eukaryota; kingdom Metazoa; phylum Chordata; class Actinopteri; order Kurtiformes; family Apogonidae; genus Pseudamia; species Pseudamia nigra. The sequence goes on along the minus strand of JAQQAE010021642.1, from coordinate 6,337 downwards.
GCAGTATGTCAACAGCTTGGGGCACCAGTTGTTTACACACATGTACAGTCCACCTCCTTTGCTTTTACCAGAGTCATGGTTGCGATTGCTACGGTGCGTGGTGCTTTGATTATTTAAGTGTTTTTACACAGACTAGTGTGGTTTTCTCATACCTGGCAGTTTTGACTGCTCACTTCCTGCAGCCTGGTTTTAGTGCTGTTCTCCCACTGGTGGATGTAGGATGACAGCGCCAACTGCAGTCTGACTTCTTCTGTACAGCATCCCAGGTGTGTGAAAGTAAAAAAACCTGCTCTTCCCAATTAACTGTCCTGGGGGCACGCTTCCAAATTTCAATTGCCTCCTTTATCCAGCAATAGTGTTTATTGTCCTCTGTCCCAATGACTCCTAGTCCATAATGTGGTTTTCTCTTTTGCAATTATCCGACATGGCAGATTTGAGTTGTTCTTGTTCAGCTTTTTGCTTTATTGCTCTTGTGCACACCCTTGTAGTTTCTTTCTCGCATTTTCTTCTATGTTCCTTTTTTCGTGTACTGATGCTGTACTGAAGAAGTTGGACTACAGTTGGCCATATTGTTCTACCTCGACTGGTGGGAAAACAGTGGCAAAACCTGTGCAAATCAGCTGACAAAACACGTTACAGCAACATCACGTGACCACTCTGAGGAAGACTGCAGGAAGTGAGCAGTTGAAACTTTCAGATATGAGAAAAAACACATTGGTCTGTGTAAAAGAACGTAAATAATAAAGACATTAGAAGACCAAATGAACTGAATTGGATTGTTGTGCATTCTGCTAGCTGCACAGTTGCACAGTGTTGGTGCTCCCATGGTGCATGGTTTCACTCATGATCATCACGTGAGTGGTGCAGTGGTGCAGGTTCAGCACCGATCCTTTCTGTGTGGAGTTTGCATGGTCTCCCTGCCTGTTCAGGTTTTCTCCGGGTACTCCAGTTTCCCCTGCACTCAAATACCATGCACTGTGTGCCGCTAACACGGCAGCAAGATAAATTCCCTGCAAGAGATTAATATAGTACTATAAACAAAAATAAAAACAAAAATAAAATCCCACAGTAGTTACATACAAAGTTGTTGGTTGCCACCTGCATCCCACATTCAGCTACCACACAGCTCGGTAACCCTGTTAATAATAGTAATTGTAAAATTTGTTAATTTGTCTCTTGGAAGAAAAACTTTGAGTTACACAAGCTTGCATTTTAGATTTTTTTTTCCTTACAGGCACCTCAACTGCAGTTGTTGTTCTGCCCCTTTGCACTCCCACAGCTCTGCCTGCTTTGTCAGTATATGGTCACTTCTGGCATCTAGAAGCCCGCATGGTGATGACTGAAACCTAAATGCAAACCCAGACTTCAAAATAGTAGATCAGAACACAGTGGGTGCCATCATGATTCCTCAAGCCACTTCTTATATAAAGTCTATGGACCTAGACATGAGGCACATCATTCTATGCAGTTTTTCCTTCTTTTTATAGACTACAACTTGGTTTCTCAGTGGTTTGTATTGCCAGACTCTGTCACACTCAGGACCCTCTCATTACACAGAAAGAAGGTCCTTAGGCAGCCTTTAGTGGGTCAAGTTTGCATATTTTCACAGGGTTAATGGTACAAGGGGCTAGAAAACAAGTAACTCGATGTTCCAGAGCTGGATTTTGGGTTTTCTGGGTCAAAATGGATGATATAACCCCAAAGTAGGTTATTTTTTTTGCCCCACCGTTTTAAGAGCCTAACAGCATAAATAGTAGTCAATGTGAATATGATGCCATGGACGTTTTTGCTTTGCAGCCGGTGCTGAAGGTCCTGCAGGTCTTAGACTTGGGGGAGAACCAGCTTGGGAATGAGGGAATCCATGTCATCAGGGAGCCCCTGATGGTGAACTGCTCTCTGCTGCAGATCGGCCTGGCTCAAGCTGACATTACTTGTGAAGGTAAAAAGTAAACCTCTTTCTCTCACAGTAAATATTTAATGGAGGAATCAACAGTATTGTAATGATTTTCCTTACAATAATAATGATTTCTACAAAAGCAACAAATGTCGTCAATCTTGATTTAAATTCATCGTTAGGTTTCTGAGGTGTTCCCCTCAACGTTGGTGTAAAACTCACTACTAGACATTTGAACAGATTCTGATTTGCTATGCAGGATTTGTTTAGACTTACAATAAACTTTACTGTCCAAATTGAAAGAGCAACAATTTTTAAAATATATTTTCTTAGGCACAGACATGGTTGATCTTGCAATTGATCTTACATAACCAGTACACAATGTACTTACCAGAAGACCAGTTAAAATGACTGGGCGATTTTATTTAGATTTTATCTCCATTAGACGTGGATTTCAAATTGTTTTTGAGAAGCGTTACCTACTAAAGTGATGCCTCTGTGTGAGTCCTAAACCCTTAAAGGTCTTGGTAATTTAAAATACATAGATTACTATCTTGCTGTGTTTACATCTACATTATTAATGCCTCTAAATGTTTCTGCGCTGAAGGTGCTGTAGCGATGGCTGAGGTTCTTGCTGAGAGCCGCCTGATCCGGCGGTTGGACATCCATCAGAATGAGGTGAGGGTCGGCGGCCTGATGGCTTTATGTCTCGCCCTGAGAATCAACCGATCTCTTGCCAGCCTGGAAATGGACCCCATACCTGCACAGGACCAGGTAGGTGCATCAGCCAGTTGCATTCATTTAAATCACTATATCTAACAGGTATAAATCCTGATTCAAATTACATCATTTAGGATCAACCTCTAATATCAAATTATGTTACCTTAACTTAAAGTTAACTTAGTTAAGACAAAGGTTTCTCCATGCAGTTTGAGATTATCTGAATGTTTCACATTTATATGGTGAAAGTGGAAAGTTTGTCTGTGCACATCGATGCTTAAAGCGATTTCTTATTTTTCAGGATCGCTAAAATAAATATAACTATTAACTTGTCTGATGATTAAGTGTGAAGTTCCAGTAGGAGCTGTAGTGCAGCTTTTAGGTAGTCTTTCATGGCCAGATAAAAAAAAATGTGAAAAATTGTTGGCGAGAACCCTGCAGTATTAATCACTGACCACATCACCTTGATGAGAGTGTGTCTCACATCCCAAATTAGAAGAATTGTCATGCATTGCCTTAATGTCTATATTTATACTGACTCTTTCACTGTAAAAACAATGTTGAATTAAATCCTCTTTATTCAAATGTCAGAAAGTCATGGATAGTAAGATAAGATTAGTTGTCTCTAAGGCTGAAATTAATCTTAACTATAGCGACACACTCTCATTAACTAAAAGACATGTGAAATCGTCAATAGATCAAATGTTAATACACTCAATCACAAACCTTCATTTGTTAGCTTCATTTGTTTTCAGGATAGAGCTTTATGACCCTGTGGCATTGACATTTGATCTTTTGTCTCCAAGACCGTGGGTGTTAAACCCAAATTTAACCTGTATGCCGAGTTTGGTGGCCTTAGCCTCATTCCTTTGAGGTAGAGCACGATAGATGGAACTTTTTTTACCTTGACGTTTGACCTTTTGCCATCAAAAACATAGCCAAAGGTCTGTTGACCCTGACTTCATTTGTTTTTGGGTTAAAGCACCGATGGACAGACAGACAGACATATAACTATTATATGTTTGGGGGGAAAGTCAGTCTTCAGTATTTAGTTCTGAGGAACTAACACTCAAGAGCAGCTACTAATTCCTGATTTCAGTCGATTCCTTCTTTGCTGGCATCAACAGAACAGGCTACTTTGCGTTTCATCTCCGCAGGCTTTCAAATGACTATCGGTGCTCTCTTGGAAAAATCCCATCCAACTAATAATTAAGGAATACTCATGACTGGAGGATTTCCTTTGCTTAACAACATGTCTTTTTTTGATTTATTCAGACTCACTGTGGTCACAAATTTGTCACTTGGAGACACAAGTAAGTCATTTGTGTCTCAGTTCATCAGTGATTCTTGTCTCTTTCTCTCTACCTTCCGTGGCTGCAGAGGCCCGAGGAAAACGATGCCATAACTTTAATACATGCCCCTGCTGGATTCACAAAATAATTACCCACACTTGCCATCTGTTTGTCATGATTTTATCTCTGCTAACTTATTTGCATATTAAAGCATTAATTAAAATCTCCAAGGAACGGAATGCTTACTTTAAAATTAACTCTGAAGGCGATCCATGCACAGCCTCCAAAGTTGTTTTATTTTTGTTTGCAGTGGTTTTTCTGTTTGTCTGCGTGTTGTTTACACGATTAAGTCTGATTTTTATGAAATGTCTCCTCTGGCTAAAGTCAAGCGGCAAGATGTGCCAGATTTTGGAGGAGCAGCTTTTAAGAGCCATGACGGCTTTGGTGAATGTGTGTCATTAAAGCTGAAACTTCTTCGCCGTCGTCTTCTCCTTTTTCTTCTTTTTCTCATTTTGCACATGCACCAAAGCCTCCATATTGGCGGCTCTGTTTTCATGCTCCTCTAAGCCGCCGAGAGACGTGATTAGCATTTTCACTATTGTTGGGAGTTAGTACGGCTGGGTATTTTAAGGGAATGGTAATAAGGGAATTTTTAAGCTCTGTCAGGTTTTGGAGTCACACAGCTGGGATTTGTCTTGGCGTGGCATATCCAGGTGGGAGGAGTGACGATTGTATTAAAAAGCAAATCTTTCCATCAGAAAACAGCGGGTGGCCAGATCAAGTGTTCTCGCTCAGTCACATTCCCCAGGTCGCCAAGGAATACGTGAAAATTTCATTCTTCTGAAGGAAAATAAGTGTGGGTATGAATGTGTGTGAGTGATAGGAGGGGGTTATGGCAGCACTTTGTGTTGTTTGACAGAGTCGCAGATATGGAGTTTGTGTGTTCATACATGTGCCTTTTGTATGTGTGTGATTTTACAACGATGTGGGGGGTGATTGAAGATGCGCATATTTAAAAGCCAAGAGAAAGAGGTGGCAAGAGGGGAGGAAATCTGGGTCCTCTCGTCTTTGTTTACAAGAGTCTGATTTTTCATGTCTGTAGCTACGCTGCTCCATTTGATCACTGGCCTGGTTGTTGTTAATTATTAATTATTTACCCATCTAAAATATTCATAGACCCTGGCCCTAGTGGAAAGCAGTCTTACCGAGGGGCAAGTTCTCTCTGTAGCCATTGCAAGGTGGAGCTGTTTATACATCTTTATCAGGAGACTGTCAACCCAGCTAATGAACTAAACTTTCCCCAGCCCGGTGCTCTCTTCATAGTGGGCCGGACGAAGTGGCCTGTGTATCCTGTTTACCTGTTTGATGTTTAAATATTTGGCTTTGGATTTTGCCAGCGTGAGAGTCCCGTCAGCAGAGCAGAGCGGTGATAATGTTGTGGAGTGTCCTCTCCTGAATGTCGCATGTCAGCAAGGTGTAGCTGTTGGACAGGGGTTGTCTCACTGAGTGATAATTACAGCAGCATGGTGTGTGCGTTGGCGTGTTGATGTGTGTGCAGGAAGGGAAGGCAACAGGAAGGAGGTTCAGTTGCTTCTTTGAGTGGTCCTGTGGCGGGGGATTGCAATGGTGTTTTGAGGGGAAGCCAAAAGGACAGAAAAAGTATTTTAAAGCTTCGAGTATGACAACATTACACTTTGCTTATCAACTTTTTTCTGTCCAGCATTTTCTTAAAAACTTAAAGATTAACAAGCAAGTACAGGGTACAACAGCCATTTTCAGACAGAAATAAAATAAATGTCAAAAACTATTCAAATCCTTTACATATCACGACACGACATACAGTGGGACCTCGGGTTACGAGTGTTTCTGCACACAAATTTCTCGGGTTACGAGGAACACATGGGCAAAATTTTGTTCCATCTCATGAGAAAAACTCAAGTTGCAAGTAAAATAATTCTTGCTCCTGCTGCTCATGACCGACTGGAAATTTAAATGTGAAACTCGCGCTGTATTGTGCTTCATATTTGTGCCTCTTTTCACCTGAAATAGTGCTTCGTTTTGTGTTTTTTCATCATGGGACCTAAGAAGGATGCTAGTGATGAGAAGAAAACCCGTCATATGATGTTGATGCAGGTGAAACACAATCCTGGTTCGATCCGTTCAAGAAATGCACAGAAATTCATTCAGTGGTCATGGGGAGGTGGCTATTTCTGGTCGGGAGGCTGCCGAAGACTTTGTTTAGCTCTTCCAAGAGCTCATGATTGAGGAAGGATACTTTCCTCAACAAGGGTTTAATTGTGAGGAGACAGGGCTCTTTTGGAAGAAAATGCCATGGAGGACATTCATCACTGCCGAGGAGAATAAACTGCTGGGTCATAAGCCAAGGTAAGGTGTCACTCTAAATAATTTTTACAACTAATTTCATGCATTC
>JAQQAE010021641.1:0-10420 GCA_029823295.1 Pseudamia nigra | reverse complement strand
GCATCACTGTATAAGCCGCAGGGTCGGCAATGTGTGAAAAAAGCCGCGGCCTATAGTGTGAATTTTACGGTAGATGAATGAAAGGAGCCAAACTGATCCTCACTGCTCTCACTGCGCTGCACTGAGATGCGAAATAACATCGAAATACCAAATGGAAAGCCTGCTGAGTAAAATACAAACAATATTATGCATCCTCCTAAAACAGACATATATCTAAAATTGCTGGTGCCTGCTGAAATTCCACTATTGTCATAATCTATACCTTTTTCCAGGCAGTCTACAGTACAAATTCAACTGGTTTGAATGATTATCATTAAACTGCACAGGGTTGTTCATAGTTTATGCTGCTGTTTCTTTATACTTTCCTATTGAACTTATAAGTGACAAAGGGAAAGAATTGCAAGGTATTTTTCCACCACATGCTGCCAAAATAATTCTACAGTTCGTCACCCTCTTAAAATAATTGCCTAAGTCATTGTTTTACAAAAATGATTTTTTGCCTAAATCATCTCCTCATGATGCTGGCCACCTCTGGCAAACATCCTCACTTAAACAGATCGTGCCATTCTACCCCTTTAGTATAATTGCCTATGCCAAGAGTGTGACTTAGGCGGGTTCAGTTTTTTGTTTTTCCTGAAAAATCTGAAAAAATGATTTAGGCGATTATTTTAAGAAGGCGTGAAGTTTATCGTTACTAAAGGGATACCCCCCTCATATTCCCTTATTCAGTGCACTGATGATGGTGGTGGAGACCATGACCTTGCAAACTCTCACATACATAGATAATCGGGTTGTAACGGTTCGCCAAAATCATGGTTTGGTACATACCTCGGTTTTAAGGTCACAGTTCAGTACATTTTTGGTACAATGAGGGAACAAAGTGTAACACATAAAACTGCTCATCTTTTGTGCAAACAAACAGCTTAAGTAACATTAACAACGTAATATGTTTATCTTACATGTTTATTCCCTTATTATTTCATTTTTATGTAGAATTTGGGCTCAATTCTTTTATTTCTGGTCATTTTCTTGATTATTTTCATCATTTACATTGTTTATTTTCTTCCTTCCCAGGTTTAATTCATGAATATTAGGTATAATGTTATATATTAACATATTCAAGATTAACCTAGCTTCACTTTTCAGTCTAAGATGGATTTAATTTCATGGTTTGAAAATGTCTGTTTCCATCTTTAAATGATTTTCAAGCCACTTAAAGAGGACCACAAAAATGTATTAATATCCTCATCCTTTAAGAATTATAAATACTGTATTGATATTTTATGATTTCATAAAGCACATTCAGAGATTTAAGTCCTTTCTGAAGTTTTTTTTCCCCTCATATTACAATAACAGGTAAAAACAGGAGTTTTCACAAGGACAACATGGTAACACAGATGGGAGAGTTTTTTTCTTCCACTGCGCGATCAGAGGGACATTGTGATGCACTGGTGTGAACTAACTGCTGTGGAGACTGAGGTTACTTGTCCCACTGTGACGCTGGTGTCCTCAGGTGACCTCGGGACGGAGTAGAAGCTACAGTAACTGCACAGTGGAACACATGATGACACCAGAGCAGTGAGTTAATTGATTGTTAATAAGCGGCTGTACTCAGTATGTTCCGTGTGGGAACTCTGTACGCCTCCGTACCGTACCGAAAAATCTGAATATGAATACATGTACCATTACAGCCCTGATGGATACGTAGATATTTGACTGGGTTGAGATCTGATAATTGTCTGATTACTAACACATCATACAATATGACTCAGAACATTTTTTCATACTCATCAAACCATTTTGTGAGCTATTGTGCGCAATGAATGAATGAATTCTCAGACATTTTTTTGTTGCTTTCATTCACTGGGATACACACCTGTTAGTCCGGTCCAGTGGGTCGATTGGACCCACAACTTGCTACAATGTTTCAGTTCTCAACTAGTTCGGTCCAAATTCACACCAGCGTTTTTCCAAACGAACCAACCACGATATCCCTCCACTCATGTGGTGGCACTGTTTACAAAATACTGTGTTTTGGGTGACGTAAGTGAGAGCTGATTGACACAGCATTTGTAGAGGAAAAAATCCAGCAGACGAAAATATCGGATTTATGCTTTATTTTGGAATAATGAATGGTACTATTTTACTCATTTTTCGTGGCGATTTATTTTTATCATCATTTGTTTTTGCAAAAAGCACAAATACTGCTGTTGATCCAGTATGGAAATCGTATTCAGGTCGAAAACACTACGCTTCATTTTGACACGGACAAGACTGACATATAGAAGTTTACTAGGTTCTTGAAATGTACGTTACAGCTTGTTACGGAAGCCTCCGTAGACCAAAAAGTGCTACATTACAGACAGCTGGACCGAAGCGGGTCCGGTCAGCGTTCTCACCATCAGCGAACCGCACCGGAGTTCGGATGGAGGCGTACCGGACCGTACCAAGACGGTCCGGACCAAATCAAAGTGGTCCACTTTCACAGCCAAACGAACCGAAGTTACAGGTGTTCCGGACTCCGGTCCGCTTGACGTGGACCAAATGCCGTATGTGTGAAAGCACCCTGAGACTGTGGCCACAACAACAATTTACACTTCACTTTATTTCACAGCCTTTCAGACAGTATCTGTCTTTTCCTCTGCACCAAGGAACCAATAGGTGATATCAGCACTACTCAGTTACTCTCAGCAGCGCTCCATCTCTTTCAACGAGCCAGAACAAAGACATGCACAGCATGAGTCGTTACTATGTAAAGACAGCTCTGGCTTTCATGCCTGAACATGGATTGTGTAAATAAAGAAAAACAAAAACCAAGAGTTTTTAATGTTGAACAAAATGTTCTTTGCGTAGTGTTTGTTACTGCGTGAAGACAACCCATAGCCTATATGTTCTAGAGCAGGGGTTGGGACAGAAACCTCCGCGGAGGCCCCACTTTCATGGTCTGTATTCATACTGAAAATCTAGATCAAGCGAGCATTTGCCCTTCTGCTCCATGGGAGGTTTCTGCGCTTGATGCCAGAAGCCAGAATAATGCAGGAGCCTACACGAGTCATCATGAGGTCAAGAAGAAACTTTCCCTCCTCTTAATCGAATAGTCAGAAGATGGCGAAAAGAAAAAAGATGAGTATTGTACATTTCAGCATGAACGAACAGAGGAATTCGCCTTTGTGGACAGAGCAGGTTTTGCATTGTGTCTAATATGCAATGATAAAATTTCATCGATGAACTGGTCAATAATAAAGCGACATTTTGACATAAGCCGTGCTACATTGCATTGAAATATCCATGTGAGCAGTGATTCTCACATCTGAAAAACATCAAGATCACATTGAACGGATGAAAACCTCAACGCCTGCGTGAAGCTTCACCTCACCGCGTATCAACCAGACGATACGGCCGTTAATCCAACGCCAGAAGTGTCATTAACGGTAAGAAGTATTTTATTTATTATTGGTTTGCCTCAGTATCACAAAATTATTAAAAAGACTAAATTCAGAGACTTACTATACTCTTAAATTGTAGGTTTTACTTAAAAATTCACACATTTAGTTGTATTTAGTGTTAGAAATATTATATGGCTACACGGAAATACATTTAAAATATGTGGCTTTCATGGCTCTCTCAGCCAAAAAGGTTCCCGACCCCTAGAGCCTACAGCGTAAATGTTCCAGGCAGATGGCAGGAAAGAAACTCAGTGCAGTCAATTATGCACTAGATTGTCTTGGGAGCAAATACACGTCCTCAAGTTTCAGCCCATACTGATAAGAAGAAGGCAACATTCAGGGCTGCACTAATTAGTTGTGGGTTGAAATTTCTTTACTTCTACATGCTTTTCTACTTTCAGCCTGGAAGTAAAGATACTTCCTGTCTACATGCTAAACTTAACTAATTGGCTATAGGCTGCAGTTTTATACTCAGTATGTACAGTTTAGAATGAATTTACTATCAATAATGGTAACCAAGTGTTCTATTAACATCACCAGTACAATCTCTCTCCACAAAAAGTCATAAATAGAACATAAACTGTCTATACAAGGTCATGAGCTTTGGGTCATGACCAAAAGCACAAGCTCCAGGATACAAGCAAACGAAACAAGCTTTCTCTACAAGGTGGCTGGGCTCTCCCTTAGAGGTAGGGTGAGAAGCTCAGTCGGACTAGAGCCCCTCCTCCTCCACGCCTCCACGTGTGTGGTTCGCATGCCTCCTGGACGCCTCCCTGCTGAGGTGTCCGGGGGGAGTCTGGGCTTCCCTACTCAAGCTGCTGCACCAGCGACCCAACCCCTCGGATTAGCAGTAAAAGATGGATGGACTGTATATACAGTATTAATGACAGAGTAACCATGACATCACCCATTAGTTTCTGTACTTCCCTGTGAAAGCCAATTGAGTTGTGACTTCCAGGTTGTCATTTTTGAGCCTTTTTGGACCAAATTCCATTGACTATATTTGGAAAAAAGGGTTAGGGTTGTGAGAACTTCATCAATCATTACTTAATAAAGTAACTTTATGGTGTTATTAATTACAGCAGCCATGTTGTCTGTCAGGAGATAATGTGTTTTATTGAATAAACAGTAGACAGAGCTGTGATACAGACCTGTCAACTCAAAGTCTGGCACGAAGGACATCAGCCTTCTAGCTGCCTTAGTAACAGGAAACCCAGATCAAGCGTTACTTGGTTCTACAATACACCTAGAATTTTAGTGAGAGGTCCAATGAGCCTATTACAGCTTTAAGTTATATCTTCATTGACCCTGTTGTAGAGTCTCAGGCCTTGCCACTGTGAGCAACATTATCCATTTTAACATGCTATTCTAAAACATGTTGAAATCACCTGGCAGTATCATGTTGAATGAAGAGATGGCTGATCCACTGGCCATCTAGTTTCAACAATATGGCCATAACGGGAAAAGTGTGAAATCAATAAAGTGACAAAAGTATTAAATCAGAAAAACCTAGCCGCCGTGCTTATACTTTGATTTATTCTGAATTATTACAACAAGTAGGAACTGTTTGCATATGGTTTCATACAATGTGTTTTTCTTTTATAAACATCTGTGCATTGGTAACATTCTGGGTCTAAGGGCGCATTCACAACAGGATAGTCCAGGGAAGTCTGTTCGATTGGGCTTGGAACACCACGAAATGTTGCACCTTCATTCGGTTCAGTAACTGCTTGCTTGGGGTGGTATTGCCCAAAACAACCACTAACCGAGAACAAAAAAGCAGGAGGAAGAAGAAAACCCGGCTCATCGATTGATCAAGATGGAACACGGAAATCTATTCCCTTTATCGGGCTTGTTCACCACAAATAAACAACAGAGCAGTGCCATGTTTATGCAGTGTCAGAGCTTCTGTTTTTACTTTGGTGTTCAAACCTAATATATTTTTCACAAGAAGCTGCACAGGATGAGCAACAGGCGAGGCAGCGAGCGATCCATCATGCTGCTCCGTGTAACCACAGCAGCATGTCGTAGTCTCTCGCTCTCACTCAACTTTTCCTTCAGTACTGTTGCATTCGTCTTACGTACGGAGCAACATGCTGGATGCTTGCTAATGAGAGCGAGACTATGACCTGCAGCTGTGGTTACACAGATGCCGAGCAAGGCATTGCAAGAATTTAAAAGTTTCAAGATCACATTTATGTCTGTAAATCATACGTAAGAGAATAATCACCTCATAAATAAATGCACTGCACTCTACATCAGCTCCTCTCTTTGGTTTACTGCATAGTTTGTTTGCATTCGCACTGTAAATGAATTACACTTCACTTGTAAGTGAACCAAAATCCTCAGCTTTCAAATGACCCAGACTTTGCGTGCGAGAGTGTGAATGAGTGTTCACGCCACTCCAAATGAACCCTGCTACCTGTGGAAGCGGACCAGGATTCATTTAAATTGAAACAAACTGTGCCAGTGTGAATGTGCCCGAAGGCTTTCCACGTCATTAGGTACCAGGAGACAGTCGTGTGTCTTTTCACTTAAAGCATCTACAGCTATGTCTGTAATCATGATGTATTTCACAAAACACTTACACTAATGAGGCTAGAAAGGACGGTAATTAATGTTACAACTGATAATGTCATTTGATCTGCAGCAGAACTTACACATGTGCATGTGAGTTCCTGGGCCAATCCAATCACCTCTTTTAAATGCATTGCACTCAGTCGTGCTGCTTTTTCCTGATGGAGGAGGTTTGGCTCAGAGACAAAACCTTCTCTCAAGAGAAAGTAATGTCATTGAGTGGGAGGCGCTGAATCGCTGTAAGCAAACATCCAGCTTCCTAAATAAGCTGAGGGCAGTGGATGTTAAAGCCGTTTAGGGGAGGATGCGTTTGGGTAATGTGTTACTGTAATCATGTGAAAGGCAATTTGTGGTTTGCAGTAGGAGTTGTGAACGAGCTTTCTGATCCTACTTGGTGAACTTTAGGACATGTTAAAATATGTGATGCTCTAACTTATACAACTTATTTGCATATGACACGTGTAACACTGAAATTGCACCTTATGTGGTACAGGTTAGATGGGATCGTGTTCTGCTTTATATTCAGGTAAAAAAAAAAATCTGAGGTAAGTCAGAATTGAGGTTGAGAGAAGTCTTGAAATCAAAAAGCAAGGTCAGTTTATTGAAAGACAGCCCCAAACAACTTAAATGAACTCCACCTAACAATGAACAAATTAACACATTTCCTGCTGCTGTTTTGGGCCTATAGTTTCTACACTAGATACAAAGTTAAATTCTAGTCTAGCTTTATGGTTCAGACCTTTATGTTAATTACAGGCAGACACAGCAGGTGGTCATCAGCCATTAAACAAAAGTAGAGAAAAGAGAAAAAAAGGTGAACAATGAGCCAAAGTAATAAAGTGTTAATTCATTTACTTAATTTCATTCGATTTTATTTGTATAGCGCCAATCATAATATCAACGATTATCTCTAGGCGCTTCACAATTCAAGGCAGAGATCTCAAGACCATACAGAGAATAAACCCAACAGAACCACCGAGAGCAAGCCAAGGGCGACGGGGGAGGAAAAACCTCCAGCAGGACCAGCAGCTCAGGGTAGGCGGCCATCTGCCTCGACCGGTTGGCATTAGTCGATAGAGGAGAGATAAAAGAAAAGAGTAGAGATAGAACAACACAGACACTGGACCGGTCCACAGTCAGGAAGCACACAGCAAGGGCATCAAGAGACCTACAGACTTAGGGCAGAACCCTAAACCCTTACCCTGCTGATTACAAAATAGTTTCTGCATAAGAAGAGTATTAATTTGGTAACTTCAACTTATTCTCCTGTAATGCACTTGAAAATGGTATTTGTGTAGCGCTGTCACAATAACAGTAATAATAGTATGTGAACTGAATCTCCGATTCACTGGTGTGGGCATCCACATCCAAGGTGTGTCAATGAAATAAATGTGCTCATTATTTTTTTTTCACTGAAATCACTGTGCATTATAGCAATATGCCACCATCGGATGTAATATGCCAACACTGGATGCATATCCATCTGCAAACCAATTAATGTAAAGTATAGGCAGATGCAGTCTACGTAAATGACCAAAAAGCACCGATTACTGTATGCCGCTCTATGTAAAGTTTAGTGCACTCACAGAATGGCAACGCGAAACTAAATGATTCAGCTACATTTGTTTGAAAATGGTGCATGCTGTCATTACATCAGACACCCCATTTTCTGCTTCCTAATGTCAAGTCTGGTCATTTCGACATTACTGAAGTTATATCATTTAGTTGGGTCAAGATCTTCAACATGAATCACGCCACACATTAAGCCAAGTCAATTATTATGGTTACATATGAGGAAAATGTGTCTGAATTGAGAAAATTACATCCTGATCAAAATCAGCAAATTTGTGTTTCATCAACAAGGGGTGTCATGCTGTGATTTCAAATTGAACTGTTAAGTGATATGCTGTTGGTAGTGAGCTGTAATCGAGTACAGACCACTGTGTATGTGTATATGTGTGAGGATAAGACAAAAACATTGCTCTGTCTCCCGCTGTGTGATAAGTACATACACTGCTGCACACACATAAAGCCCCTCCTTATGCCCTTGGCCTTGTCCTTGATTAACTCGTAGTGCACACGTGTGCACATACGCTCCCTCACTATCAGCCACCAGGGTAGTGAGGCAGATCCACTAGTCTGTCTTACTGCAGGATTGCATAGTTATAATGAGCAAATATATATTCAGGAAGAAATGGAAAAAAAAAAACAGGAGATGAGACGTCACCTCGAAAAAATAAGGTGCCATAATTTCATGGTTAATTAAAACAGTATCAACGAGGATCTAATTGCTGGGAAATTTGATTAGTGCAGCTTTAAGTACAGTAGGTGTTTGTTGCTAGATTGATAGATCATCATCATGTAATGCACAGACCTCCTACAAAGAAGCCTTATCATTGTTTAGCTATATGATGCATACATTTTAGGAAGATACTGCATGAAATGCACTGTGAAGTGAATGAGGAATTTCTGATAAGCTCAGCAACATGGTTTAAAATATATTTTTTTAATCTCCATTTGGATTTAGAAAACCCCTGAGTCATCATCTGAAACAGTATCCATAGACCTGTGCTGTGTTTCTGCAGCCATGTACAGTGAGGTTTTTGTGTGTGTAATCTAAGCCCAATGGAGAAATAATTGGAGTTCTGCATTGACAAAATATACTGCCACATTGCACTTCTGTGAATATGTAACTGATGGAGGTGGGGAGACAAAGAGGCACATATTGCATTTTGAAGTCTGTGATAAAAGAGTGGAGGGAGGGGTCTGTCTCATTCCCATTCATGTGAGGCGTGATAAAATAATCTTTTTGATTCGCGAGCAGTAAATTCTCTTTGCTGTCAGTGCTGTGCTGCACATTTTCATCTTGGTTTAAGTGAAGCGGTGTGCCCTCGCCTGCTTGTATTTGTAGCATAACATAGATGAGCTACTGTATGTGATGCCTCACTGCAGCGGACTGTTGTTTTCTTTTGTCACTGCATCAGAAATGCAACAGTGTCATCATGCTGAAGCTTGCAGACGCTCCATCCAGGATGCCTCATGCTACGCCGCTACAGTCTGCCTGGAGATCACAGTGTAACCAGTGGCAGTTTCAAGCACAGCTAAAGTGACTCGGATCAGATCTGTGCTGTCGTGTACTGTCAATGCGATGGATTGACCAGCCATTGTCGTCTGCAGTTCTACTAGGGCAAGAAGCTACATCCAGTCCTGTAGTTACAATTATCTGTAGTTACTCATCACTGTTCAGATTTCAGAGCTCCTCTCTGTGGTTCAACATGGGAGCTTGGAAACATGACAAAACATTTTCATTAAAGCATGAAATAGAGTCCAATCGCTTACAACCTTTATTATCACCTGAAAAACATGGATATTGATTTCATTATCCTGCATCTGCATCTGCACAGTCATGTCAACAAAATAAGGGGAAAAGCGCTGAACTGATTGAAATGATGACTTAGGCTGCTTTCACACCCGTTAGTCCGGTCCAGTGGGTCGATTGGACCCACAAGTTGCACAATGCTGCAATTCTCAACTAGCTCAGTCCACATTCACACCAGTGTTTTTGCTAACGAATCAACCACTATGGATGTTGTATGTCCCTCCACTCATGTGGTGGCGCTGTTTACAAAATACTGTGTTTTGGGTGACATCAGCGAGAGCTGATTGGCTCAGCATTTGTAGAGGGAAAAATCCAGCAGACGAATATATTGGATGTAGCTTTATTTCGGAATAATGAATGGTACTATTTTACTTGTTTTTGTGGCAATTTATTATTATCATTTGTTTGTGCAAAAAGCACAAATACTGCTGTTGTTCCAGCATGAAAATCGTATTCTGGTCAAAAACTCGGTGCACTTCTTTTTGGCAGGGAGAAGACGTATCAAAAGACTCTGATGTAGAGAAGTTTACTAGCTTCTTGAAATGTACGTCACAGGTTGCTACGGAAAAGTGCTACATTACAGACAACAGGACTGGATTGGGGCAGAGTTCTCACCATCAGCGAACCGCACTGAAGTTCGGATGGAGGCGTGCCGAACCATACCGGTTCCTTAGTCCGAACCAAAACAAAGTGGTCCGCTTTCACACCAGCCCAAACGAAGCAACTTGCAGGTGTTCTGGACTACGGTTCGCTTTAAGCGGACTAACTGCTGAAGGTGTGAAAGCACCTTTAGACATCTATCCACTCAACTTGTGAGATACAGTCGGTGTAGCTACTGATTTTTGATGGGGAGCACTACTGCTCGTTTCAAGATGTCATAACTTGAAAGTGCCTAATCTGATCTACTCAAAATTTGCAATCGCTATTGATCATAACCAAACCTCAACCCTACCAACATTTAGGATAGGTGGCACCACTGCTTCTGGAAAAATGGGGGGGGGGGGGGTGTCAAGGTGTT
>JAQQAE010021640.1:0-10420 GCA_029823295.1 Pseudamia nigra | reverse complement strand
CTCCTTTACATACGGCACTAAGGGCCCCAAATCACTAGATGGGGGCCCCCCGGATGCACTGGGACCAAACACCATCACCTCGGTTTTACTCTCGTTGAGGCTCAAGAAGTTTATTGCCATCCACGCCCTGATGGCAATAAACTTCAATGTAAAATTTCATTATAAACTGACACACGGTGTACTTTTTATTTAGTGCTGTGAATGACAGCAAATGCAGCGTAACAAAATGAACAAAAATGAATTAAATAACCCATTATTATTATAAATTATTTCTTAATAACTATTGGTGATCCCAGTGCCACAGTTTCAAAAATCTATTGAGACCATGTAACTAACAATTAGCTCTTTTCAAAACCAAGGTTACAAAGTGTTTTACAGCATAAAAACACATTCAAATAAAGAGATAAAACTAAAAAAAGTTATAAAAGTCAGAAAAACACTAGAGTATAAAAGTGGGTTTTAAAAATGCTACTGATTTAGAAAGTCTGATTTCCATTTTCAGTGAGTTCCACAATTTAGGAGGATGAACTGAAATCTCCTATAATTTTAGATTTGTACTGAGCACATGAACAGTTTGTTAGACCTCAGATTCTGATTTTACATCTGCAGCAAGGACAAGCAGTGCATTTGTGGTCTGAAATAAGGTGGGAAGGTCTAGTCGGAACATGAGGTTTACAAATGTCCTTCTCACACTCATCCAGGGCTTAGAGACAGAACGTACAGTGTTACTGTCACTGATCTGCGCTGAAGTACAAAAAACTCCAGTACATCATGTTACTGACAGAGCAGTTCATGTTGTTAAGGTAGAACTGAGGTGCTCTTCTAACAAACAATAGCTAAGGCTTCAACTTGGAGAATGACAGGTGACAGCTTGTCGTATCAAACCACATCAGCCTCGTATCAGATAAACCAGAGTTAGAATGGGGAGGGCAAGGCTGGTAGCTGCACTGATGGCACGACACAATAAGCAGCGAGGAGCTTTGTAAATGGAAATTAATGAAGAATCAATTCGAAATGTTACATGTACCCATCAAAGACATGAAAATAAGAGCTGCAGTAATTCTCCACATCAGATAGTGCATTGTTACAGGTAAGTCAGGTGTGTGTTAAATAAGGAGGATAAGTTATACAAGGTCTACAAGGTACTAACTATGCAGGGTGCCCAAATTTTTGTTGTAGCTTTTTTTTCCTTGTCCGTGATTTTGAAAATGTACAAGATAAAAATAAAACCTGATTTTTAAGTGATTGTGTCTTGGTTTTCTAATGGCCTTCTTTGCAACTCTAATTTCATTGAAAAGTTCTGTACCCACCCACTTTTCATCAGAGAATGCTCTGATTGGTTGAACAGCAGCTCACTCCCTAAGTGAACTGGGACAAGATTCCTACTCAAGTCCACTGACATAAAATAATAATACATATTATAATGATGATGATTATTATTATTACATATTCATGGGCAATTTTCTGGGGAGATAAAAGTCAAAAGACAAGAATATAGGCCTGAATTGTTGCTTATGGGGACAGGATTGGTAATTTCTGATGTTGTAAAATTTAAATTTAAATTTAGCATTTAAAATTCAGAACTCTATGGGCTCGTTGGGGGGGACAAATGCATATTATCTGGACTATAACTTGTTATGACATGTGATGTCACAAATCACAAACATCCAAAAGGACTTGTTTTTCACTGTTTCGCTGCTGGATTTCTCAGGACTAGTATTACTGAACAAGTCCAAATTTACATGTAATATATGTTACATCGCAAACTTGTACAGTGTTTGACTGTGCCATCCAGTGTCTCTGTAGTTTGTTGTTCTAGCTCTACTCTTTCTTTTGTCTCTCCTCTGTCCACTTACCCCAAATGGTCAAGGCAAGTTTTCTCTTCTGTTAAAGGAAGTCTTGTTGCATTGTTTACATTAATATATTAAAACCACAAATAATTGCCTGGTTACTTCATCTTTCACTGATGTACCAAAACCTGCCTTTAAAGCTGAATAAAATAACAATTTGACATTTATTCTGAAAGTGGTCAATACTGACTGATTGAAAGCTTTCAGCATAAGAAGAGCGGATGCAAACCACACACAAAACACCTTCTTCCCATGCCACTTTGCATAATTCTCAAGCTGCATGCACACACTCAATAAATATAACCTACCAAGTTCCATAAAAATCATTGCATGTGTTTATGATTTATGCTGGTCACACACACACCAATAGACACGAGTGAAAACAAAAGCCCGGCTTGCTTTTGCACAGGGAAAAAAATAAGGCTTAGATTGCGGGTTTTCAAAATAATTGCCTCAAAAACCTGTGGAAATGGTGTAGTGTTTATCCATTCTTTTATGGTGGTAAGAAAACAAAGAAAAGGCAGAGGAGAGCTGGCATCTTCACAGGGCACACAGCCAGATTTTAAAGCAAGAGTAGTTCATTACTGAGCTTAAGCAACAGCATTTTATGACCTGGAATGAAAGAAAAGAGCGAGACCAATAGTGCTGTGGGAATATTACACACACATAGGCTGTCTGTGGACATACATGTGTGGTAAAGTGGAGGCAAAGAGACACCCTGCTGTTGACATCTTGCAGGCAGCCAGAGGGGACTGTGGAAGTGTGTGTGTGCATTGGTGGATGTGTGTTTTTATATCCTGGTGGGGTCCAATACTTGAATCCAGTCTCTGGGCACTGCTTATGACCATGTGGACATAAGTAGCTGCTATTTGAGTACTGAGAATGGAGAAGTCATCGTATAATTTTTATGGGTTTAATATTTAGGTGTAAGCATAATAGAATGCATTAAAAATGTTTATTATGACTTTGAATGAGAAAGTATAGAAATAAGCACTAAATCAATTAAATGTTAAAAAGAATAATTTTAAAAATGGGCAAAAATACATTTAAAATAAATTATGAATTAAAAAATGATCATGAGAATTATTAAAAGTGAACTAAACAATCAAGAAAATTAGCAATATATATCAAAAATCAGCAAAAGGGAAGAAAAGAGAAAATGGAAAATAAACAACAAAAATATATGAATCAACAAAATAAATGAAAAACGTAGAATGAAAATAATAACATCAATAAAATTCTCAAGATGTTAACAAAATGAACAAAAATGAGGATAAATAAACACAATAATCCACAAAAAACAACAAGATGACAAAAATCTAAACAAAAGACTAGAGGTCGACCGATTATCGGCCGGGTCGAATATCGGCGCCAATATTTGGAATTTTGACATATCGGTATCGGTGTTCTGACAGGCCGATTTCAAGAAATCAATTAAAAACTGGGTTATTTCGGCTTAGCCACCCCCCCCCCCCTCCTGCCGCTTCATTGTTCCACCCACGGCGCCATCTGATTGGTTAAAACAACCCACAGTATGTGTAAGCTATGTGTGTGTCCTCACACATACACACGGCAGGGAGGTAGCGTTTTCTTGTGTGGACAAGGTCCGGAGAACGCAAACATGTGCCGAAGGCAAACGCAGAAAACTCTCCCGAAATTGTAATAAACATCCCAGTGCTCTATGTCTACTACTGTTACAGAGTGCAGCAGAATAGAGCAGAGTAAACATTAGCTGCTGCTAACGTACCTCCCCCGTACCTCCCAACATGTTTGGGAATTACTTGAAAGAAGGTGCTGATAATAGACAGTCAAACAGTCCATGATAGTAAAAGCATGTGTGTGATTGAGAGAGAGCACGTAAACTCCGTTCACTCTTGTAGGGAAACACGCCAAGGTGGACACTGATTAGTTTATACCATAACATTAGTTGTCTGGTCTGGCTGTAAACACTCAGCACACTACGTATTTTCAATGGGTGTGTGTGTTTGTGTGAAAGTCACATGACAAACTCTACAGCTCACGACTACTACAATAACTTTTGAGTCTAGGATCCATGCACTTCTGGAGCCATTTATTTTCTGTTTGTTTGATTAAATAACCATGCTTTAGGCATTTGAACCAAGTGTTTGTGTTATTCAACATTTTTATGCCGAATTTTTATACTTTTACTGCAAATGAATATCGGCTCCAAATATCGGATATCGGCTTCCTTAGCTACTAATAATCGGCATCGGCCCTGAAAAACCCATATCGGTCGATCTCTACAAAAGACAACAAAAATAATAAAAAAGAAAAAATATCTGGAAAATTAACATACATTTAACAAATATAGGAAATAACATGACCAACATAATGAAGAAAATTAACAAAAATGTTAAAGAGAATGATACAAAAGAAAGAAAATGTAAAAATAAATAAACAAAACTGAGCTCTAGCAAACTATCAACCAAATAAATAATGTTGAAAAATTAAAATAATATTTAAAAAATCAACAAAATTCACAAAATGCCCAAAAAATGAACAATCATTATATAAAACGAACAAAATAATGCACACAAAACAAAAAAATATACACAATAGTTGACACAAATAGTCCAAAAAAATTACAAATTTTAACAAATATTTACCAAAATAATGAACAAAAGAATAAGAAATGTGAACAATAATGACTCAAAAATTACAGAGAATGGTAAACATAAATTTAAAATAACTTTATAAAAACTGTAATAATAAAAACAATGATTAAAAGTGAAAAACAAAATGACCAACATTAATCAAATGTAAACCAAAAAGTATAAAAATAAAGAAAGTGAATGAAATAGAAAAACAATTAAGAAAATCATCACAATGAACAAAATCATAAAGACAACAAGCAAAAAAAAAAAAGAAAGAAAAAATTAAAAAAACGAAACAATGAAAACGCTAGATGGGCCATTCTTGGACCTGACCCTAAATTTGGGAAACACAGGGTTGGGGAATGGATAATGTTAATTAAAAGTACCCATGGGGATATAAATACAAAAACATCTGTGTGTGTGTGTGTGGGGGGGGGGGGGGTGCATGTGTGGTATGGTCCTCCCAGCTGAGCAGGCAGGATTTTTCTCCTTGAAGACACAAAACCCCACTGATCCCCTCCTTTCTCCTGTTGCTGCTTTAAATACACGCCCACATGATCCATAGCTGCAGGTGCATCACACACACACACACACACACATACACACACGCACACACACAGACACACACACACGCACACACTGAATTCTTGTACATATTCTCCAATGACTTCCTGAGACATGAATATGGACAAAAGGCAGGAAAACAAGATTGGAGGACCAGCTCATGCCTGTGTGTGTGAACCTGTGTGTTTGTGGGAGCTCATTGTTCTGTAATCTGCTCTCGGGATCCTTGGGGAAGTGGAATTGCAACACCTGATTATCTCCAAGCCTCAGCATCAACAAGAAAGGTAATTCTCCGAAGACAGATTGAAACTCTTTCGCTCACTCTCTTCCTTCAATTTCTTCCATTTTCTCTTTTTCTGTTTATCTCCGTCCTCCATCACTCCGTAGCACACACACTTGTTCGTTTGGTCTGACTCTCAGGCACACACACTCCACTGCTGTCTGTGCCGCCTCCATTTCTTTGCCTGTTTTTCTCAATCGGTTTATCCTCCCATCGCCTCCGTCGACTCCTCTTTCTCAATTACCCCCTCCCTCGTCCCTTGTGTCTTTCCCTCTTCGACTTCTCTTTCCCTCTTCTCTTTCATCATTCTGTTTGAAGGGCCCAGCGGTTTGACGATGATTGCTGCTGAGAATTTTCCATCACTGAAATAATTCTGCAATGTCTGCTGCCATTTCATTCCCTCAGACAGCTGATGGTTGTGTTCTGAGGAAATTGACAGCCTCTCTGAACAGGTAAAAGGGCCTTAAAATGAAATGTTTCAAAACTCACTGAAATATTACTTGGTAAAGTAACCAATCAGCTGCAAGTGGAGCACCTATGACCTACTCACCTTTTGCAGGCTTAAATTTCACTTCACCTCGAATTCAATTTGCCACTCAAACAAAGCCTGGCCTCATAGCACGGAGAGTCGCAGTTCCATGTGTCCGCAGAGACTGCATTGTATCCCATCAGGTGAGTGGCAACTGAAAGGGGTGAAGCTGTACGAAGCTGTAGTAATGCAGCAACTGTAGCTTTTACATACGTGGTCCCCACTCACTTCATTTCAGATCTATTACTTTCAGTGGTCCCCACTGTTGAAGTCAGAGCAGTCTGGACATTCTACAAGAGGAATGGGATACTTTTCTCTGAAACACCCCAGCATTTCTAGGTCCAGTTCCTGATCTTGAGCCAATTCTTTGTGTTTTATCAGTCGACTCTCAGCAAGAAAACTTTGCTGTTCTGTAGAAAGAGCTTCCTATCTTCCAATCTTGCCTTTCTACACAGAGCTAAGGCTACCCATAAGGCAGAGAGGATTCTGGGTGATCATACACACCCTCTGATTTCTGAACATCAGCTGCTAACATCAGGAAGGAGATACTCCTAGGCCCAATGCAGAGCAAACAGACTGAAATACTCTTTTGTTCCTGCCACCATGTGGTTCTTCAAGTTTTCAAATGTTACGAGTCTAAGTGCCTGTTGCCATGTGTACTGTTTTCTAGTGTGTCTTGATCTTCCTATGTTAAGGGCTGGGGGAGAGCTCTCATGATGACAAGAACAACAAATTGTGTCTAATTCAGCTAATCCAATGAACAATATCATCCTGTGAATGCTCAAGAACAATGCAGTACTGAAGAACCCTCTTACACCAGATGTACAACAATGCTGAAAGCTGTACCAGAGCAAACAGCAAAGACTCTGAGTAGTTTACCAGAAACAGTGGAGTTTACCAGGGCTGTGTGGCCACACCAGACCTCTTCACCTGCGTTACTGTCTACTAATGACCAAGGTCAGTGAACCAGTGGCAGGCCTTGAATATGCCAACAACATTAATCTACTTGCTGATGAAGTGGAATGACTTCGAGATGCACTCACCATGTTTGACGAGGAGGCCAAGAAGCTCAGCCTCGGTATCAACAGGTCCAAGACTGAGCTCATGCACATTAGAGATGGTCCTCACCCTACACCTTTTATCTTCAATAGGTGCAGTCAATTTTGTCTCTACCTTCAAGTACATGGGCTGAACAATCTCCAAGACAGGTAACCTGAAACTAAAAATTGACCAATGACGTACACAGGCCTCAGCAGTCATGCAATCTTTATGCAGACTTCAATGACGCCATCACCACATTTCACAAAGAACAAAACTTGGCATTTACCACTCCTCTGTTGTATCAGCCCTCCTGTACGCACTGTACGCTCATTGAATAACATCCTGACAGCCCGTAGCTTTGATTGAAGACCCATAAGGAGGATGATCAGCATCTCCTGGCATGACCACGTGACCAATGAAGAGCTCTGAGAGCAGACATGACTAGGGTCACAAATAGGTAGGAAATTTCTGGGAAATTTCCAGAAACTTTCCAGAAATTTTCCATGGGAAATTAAGGTGGGGAATTTTTGGAAATTTTCCAAATTGGAAACTTTCTAGCTGACACGGTGGTGCAGTTGGTCGCACTCGTGGCTCCTGGGTTCGATCCCAACACTGGGATTACTATAACATAGAGGCCTTTCGGTGTGAAGTTTGCATGTTCTTCTGTGTCTGCATGGGTTCACTCTGGATACTTCAGCTTCCTCCCACAACCAAAAACATGCAGTAGGGGTTAGGTTAATTGATCGCTCTAAATCACCCATAGGTACAGTATGAATGTGAGTGTGAATGGTTGTCTGTCTCTATATGCCAGCCCTGTGATGAACCAGCACCCTCCGCAACCCTTGTGAGGATTAAGAGGTAGAAAATGGATGGATGGAAGGAAACTTTCCTTGGGAATTATGGAAATTTATGGAAATAAACAGGAATACACCTGGAATTTACAAAATTGAAGATTGGCCCTTAACAGGGATTTTAAATATAGTTGGGGGAAATGTGTAAAAATGTATTACTTTATCAATCTATTTTTATTTTGCTTATTATTTTGGTAATTTATTTTGGTTTTATTTATGAACTTGTTCATTTTTTAAAATTCTTTTTGTTGGTCATTCTCTTCATTATTTTTGTTCATCATTTTTTTCATTTTTAGTTAATTATATTTGATTTTGTGGAGTATGTTGTTTATTATTTTATTGTGCTTTGTTCAGTTTTTATTTATTTTCATCAAGTTGATTTATTATTTTAGTCAGTTTTGTGAATTTATGTTTAGTTTAGTTATTAGTTTATTTATGTTGTGAATTCTTTTGTTTAGATTTTTCCCAATCATGTTCATTTTTACTTATTTATGTTCATTTTTTGTCATTTTATTGAATTATAGATTTTTTTTTTAAAATATTCTTATTTTTTGTTCATTATCTAGCTTATTTCTTCTATTCAGACAAAGCAGAAGCCACCACTTTTTGACTGAGTAATGGTCCATGTGAACTGAAGTTAAAACTGAACATCTGTTCTATATTCATTTACCAAAGCATGAGAAGCATGGGGAAACATTTCAAAAAGAATCAAACGTTCATAGGGGACTAATAATTTTGACCTCAACTGTATGAGTGTTCAGGAAAGCCTGTAAATGGTTCTCTGTGAAGCAGTGTATCCATTTGACATGCTGCTACAGCCACTCAGACACTCTGAACATAACCATCTATGTTAATGAGGCCATTCATTTAGCTAATTAATGCCCTAATTATAAAATGCTGTGCACATAAAGTAGTGGTGGTATTTAGTAGATGTAGCACTATGTGTGTCATAAGGATATCCTGTTGTTTTTCATGAAATTATGTTTTCTCATTAAAATCTGAAATACTTTAAATTATTCAGCTGAATGTGAAAACAGAGGCCACTTTGGGTAAAAAGTACCTGGGATGTGATTAGGGCAAAACATCAGCAAACTACAGTACGTTGATGTACTAATGACTGTGGGTCCAGACAGTGTGTAACAGACAGAGCAGCCGGTGTTCCTGGCCTCGCTGTCCCTTCAGTCTGCCATTTGTCTGCTGAGAGGCTGCTGCTTTGTAGCTCTGAAAGCTCTCCACATTGGAACAGAACAGCCTCGGGGTGCAAACCACTTCACTGAAGCACACTGACACTGAGTCAACATCTGTAGGAGAGCCACTGTACCAGTTACCTTGAGCCAAACATCAGACTTATTGCAGTGTATCATATAGTTCTACTGACACTGATGCAGGTCTGAAACTGAAAGATGGCTTAAGTCAATGCCAGTATCACAGCTTACATAGAGGACTTGAATCTAGAACCACATAACTTAGAAAGCCATACAGAATTAGGCCATGTTCACCCTCCTGACATTAACATGTACATTTCATGATCATTACAAGTAAGGTCTTAATGCCTCAACTGATCACTTTGCAGTTCAATCTCATGTCTGTGGTCATTGTGTAAATATACAAGAACAATCAAAATTGCATTTGTCCTCAAAGCATCTTGAGTCAACACATTCTGACTTCCAAGTCAATTTGGACTGGCTCTTGGTCACATCCCAAGTCACCACATACATGCAGAATGCCTGATCAATTTGTGACTTCAAAGGTGATGACAGAAAAAAAGGAAACTATCAGCTCCACTAAGTTGTTTAATTGAACTACTGTCTCTGTCCTAGTATACATGCATGGGAATACAGTATAATAGATTTGTTGTTGAAATCATGTCTCCCCACTACGAGAAGTGTTGCTATGCAGTCTTTCAGCTTGCAAGTATTGGGCTATTTCCTGCTGAAAATAGTCAATAGTGAGCTAGTGAGTTAGCAACCCAGAGGTACCCTGGCACAACAATGGACAATGCAGCAAACATGTACATAGCCTGATGTCAAAAATCTCTACATGCTCTTGGAGTAGAGCAACACCAAACACCAGTTTTATTTGGACCAGTGCAATAACTTGTTTTTTTTTGTATCATGTAAACCTACTGTATACTACTATTATCAAAAACAACTTCAAATTGAATCACATGCATTTACTATCCTCACATCACTATGCAGTTACTAGCAACTGGAATTGGTGATTTTTTTTAAAAGATAAAGTCTGAACTTTCTTCTTGATCTGTTTACAAACAGTGTTATTCAAACTCGCTTCATCCTTTCCGCTCACAGCCAGCGTGGGTGTCTTCATGATCGAGTCTGCATAACAACACATTATGGAAGAGAGACACAATGTCGAGAAAAAAAAGAAGAAAAAAAAAAAAGACTACGGATTGTGCACTCTAGAGCAGACATAAACTCACCCGCAACATTGCAAACTCTGTGGGAAGGATCCAGAAAGAACTATAACCATAACAGTTCACTTTTGTGGTTGTCTTGTGAATGCAAGTCCAAGTTGCTCAAACCCCAGAGAGCGGTGTGATGCTAATTGGCTGGTGATGTCAACATGATGCTGTGACTGGCTGGAGATACGAACTGCACAAATAACCCATACAGAGAAAAAACAGCAAATACTGTTGGAGGGACAGAAGTGAGAAGAGAGATTATTAGAGG
>JAQQAE010021639.1:0-10421 GCA_029823295.1 Pseudamia nigra | reverse complement strand
TCTGGATGCCTGCATGAGACCAAATAGAAGTGAAGAAGCTTCCTGGATAGGTAGTGACATGCCTTCAATCCAAATATCCAGTCCAGTAAACGGAAGATAACCACAAGGCTCGGATACCATGACCTGGATGAGTGAGAACCTTCACAGACACCTGCTAACTCAACGTCATTCTTTGACAATAAAGCTGTGAAAGAGGTGAAAATAATTTCAGGTTCCCTTCATAATGACTCTTCAGCAACTCTGAACAGACTGCGGTGAAACATAGTTGCAAATTCCTGCATGTAGTCTTTATAACTATATATTTTCAGTCTTATACCTGACCAGTTTTACAACAAACTGCTACTTTTGACTTATAATGTCATCTTTTAAATTCACAAACATCAGAAGTGTAAATGGAGTCAGAGGTAATTCAGTCAGAATCAGAAAACTGGCTCCAGCTCACCCTTAACTGAAGTGCAGTATTTTTCAGAAGTGAAGTCCCTTAGGTTAAAACTGAAAGGGGTGGGACTTTGAATGATGTGTGCTTTGGCCAGAGGTCTTCACCGTTTCATTCAATCCACCTCTACTCCACTCACACTCCACATCTAAGTTCATTTTTCAGTCAGAATGAATAGGTAGTATGGTGGCACCTACATGTTTGAGGTTCCAAACAGCTCTTCAGACATCATGGAGCATCTTTTCTACACAGTGCAGTCTATGCACAAAGCTGACAAAGATGTTGCTGATTTCTGTATTTTTTCTTCTGTGGGTAATTCAGCAGATACACAGAAGGCTACAAAAGGTGACAAACAGTATGATAAATACAGTATAGTAATCCTCGAGTAACGCCCTGTAGTATGAATCTCACACTTCTGTCAAGCTCAGTTTAATCCTATTACAACCACTTTCATCGTAACCAAGGTATCTAGATAGATTGAATTTCCTGTGTCAACACAGATTACACTGGGAGGCGAATGGAATTGCTGAAGCTTCCAGATGGACAGCAGCAACTGGAACTGATCAGTAATAGTGTAAGTATAGATTATGTAGTTCACCGCTAGCCTGGGATGTAGCGCAAACTGCTCTTTGTCAACCAAATGCCACTTAATGATCCGTTTATTCACAGAGATCAAAGCGTAAACCAAGTCCAGCTGACAAGTCTGGTTATGTTTACAAAGTACTGACAAAAAAAAGAAAAAAAAACAGAAAATCAAAAATACATAGAATAGAGAGAAAATCTTGACCAGATGGTGTGAGCATGATTATCCTCTAAACATAGCTTCCCAGTGTCTCTGAGTCTCTAATGACAACACTGTCCTTTGGAGAAGTGTGGGAATAAACAGTTTTGCTGTGTGTGGAGCAGGTCTCTCCACTGGGGGTCTGTGTATGTTTGTGCCTGTGTACAGATGTGTTTGCTAACGTGCGGTCAGGGAAGGGTTACTCAAATAAATGTGGTTTGTCTTTTGACCCAGCCGTATTGAAACACACAGCACCACCCACACTTGTCTTGAGCTTTATTCCCACATCTGTGCCGTGGCTCAAATATCACCGCTTCCCCCACGAGCGTCTGCTATAGGCAAAGGACACAGCCCAGTGTTACGCTCCCCTCTCAGATGTCTCGTGTCTTTCTCAGCTGGAGTCACTGCCCTTATCATCCGGGATAACCTCGCCTCCTAATGTGAAATATTAACTCCTAACCCTCATTTCACTCGGAATGCTGCCCTTTTTTATTTTACAGCCCACGTCCTCCACTGAGGCTTAGGATTTACCTCATCCTGAGGCAGAGGAGCGGTCAGTTTCAGATCACCGGTGGGTGTTATTTTGGCCATCTGATGGAGACAGAGAGGACGTGTGAGCAGAGGTAGAGTGCAGCCGTTGCCAGGGTGAATGTGCTCAGTTTCTCTAAGCTGCTCTCTGATAGGCCAGAACCGTGACTGAGGGGAGGAAATTCTGCCAATTGGAAACAATTGATGTTTTGTTGCCGGGCCAAGCTGTCCTGACACTAGGCTGACATTTATTGGCAATGAGAGTGCTCCTCAGGTTTAAAAAGGTAAAACATTAAAAAAGCCAAACTAATACATGTGCAGAATTGAATGTAAGTTGAGTGAATATACTGTATGTTTACTCTTTCCACGATCATCTTCACGTTCAAGCTCCTTTATAAGGACTGAACTGTATTAAAGAAAGGAAAGAGGTGGTAATACTCTACATGTTTTATATATAATTTTGATTTTGTATGGATACTACCTTGGCCAGGTCTCCCTTGAGAGGCAAGGAGTGCAGTAACTCCACATCTGGTCAAAAAATGGAATTTGCACCATCTGATTTATTTCATAACAAAATATCTTGTGTCAATCGTATTTTATTTCAAATGAAAGAAGTGGCATATTTTCAGTGACTATAAACTCCAGGCCATAAATAAAATAAAATAAAATAAAATTCAAAAGGAAACACCAGAGAGCATATGACTAAAAATTAACAAAGAAAGTAGTAAACTAACCATGCAAATCCAATTATGAACTAAATCAGAAAAAACACTTTAAATGAACAAAAAATGAAAAAAAGAAAAATGAAGAAAAATAAATAAGGTAGAAAATTAACAAAATTAGATGTAAAATAATCAGAAAAAAGGAAGAAAAACAAACATCAAGAACCATAAACAAAATAACCATCAAACTGAACAAAGATGAACAAAGAAAGATGCAAAATGGAGAAAAATTAACATAATAATTGAATAAAATAAAAATGTGAACAAAATAAGTACCCAATTGACAAGAATATGAACAAAATAAAATGCAAAAGGGGGGAAAATACACTAAATAACAAAGAAAATGAACACACATTAACAAAAAAGAGGCAAGCTCTACCAATCTAAACTTTTTCTCAGTTTCACTGCTGGCATAATGACTGCACTTTGTCTTTGTCGGGTAATGTTGCCTCACAGAGGTCCTATTATTATATAGTGTTAACAAATCTATGTGTATGCTTTTTCAGGTTCATAAAGAAGATGACCTTGTCTATTTTTCTACAACAAAATGTAGCCAAAAAACAAAACTACAAAATGTATGGATTATTTACACTCTATTAAATTAAAGGATCCACCCTGCTTTTAATAAATTCATGTTGCTCTATGATTTCAATCTTGGTGAAGCTGTGGGACGTTTCTGAACTTTGTGCAATGGATGAAAAACAATGAGCTCAGTACTCTCTGTGGAGGGCACTGTCTTTTCTAAGCATTCCTACATTTTACTACATCCTTTATTATAGGGTGTGAGCGCGAAAACCTATTAAGCGGAGTTTTATTCCCTTCATTTAATACAAAAAGGAGGAAAAGCCTCTGATTAGAGCTTTGTTGATCCTGGTCTCATTTAGTGGATCAAGTTACAAGGGAAAAACTACAAATGAATCTAAAGACACATCAAAGAGGACGTGGATTTTATCATTAAACACTAAAACCCCCTGCTGACGTGGACAAGACGGTGTCTCTGTGAATGCAACCCATTGAACAAGGGTGATTGTGTTCACATAAGGTCAGTCATGCAGTAATATATGGTGGCAGCGTGTCACTTATTAGTTGTGCATCTTCAACATCCACACAGCAATTGTCAGCTGCAAATGAGTAATTGAACCAGGCAGGCGTGCTTAAACAATTGGAGCTAATTGCATTACTCTTCTGGACCATGATGGCTATTGTCAGGCTGAGATTTGCCCCCTCAGCACCGCTAATTGCATATGTAAATCAACAATATCTGGCCCCTAACAAGAGGGGAGAGTTAATGTGATAAAGGAATTCATCTGCTGTGCGTGATTTACAGCAGGGCCTGGCAGCCATCCACTGGTGGAGCCCAAAGTCGACTGCAGGGATCCGGCCAGCTATGACGTCATCGTATCAATCAAAGGTAATGATTCCAGTGGCTGTTTTGAAGAGTGATGTTTCACACAGGGCGGTGAGGGCGGCATTGAAGAGGTCGAGTTTCACATCCTCGCAGCTGCCTCTCTATCCGGCTGCACAGTTTACTTATTTGCAGTTCTTCACACACACACACACACACACACACACACACACACACACACACACACACACACACACACCCACACACACACAGTGTGTGAGAGAGAGAGAGAGAGAGAGACAGACAGAGCACATCTGGTGCTGCAGCCATGAGGCCAAACACGGCGCCAGCGCCAGCTCTGGGCCAACACCACAAATACACTCCCAGAAGGACCCCGTTTGTCCCAAGATGCTGCTGCACGGTGGCACGACAGAGGAGGTTTACAGACATTAACCAGTGAAGTACCGCAGAACTCTACTGGAGGGATATTTTTACTTGAGTGTCTTTGGATCCTCCTGGACATTTTGAACTTGATTTTCTGTTTTCTGGTGAACTGTTAATGCATCAGTTCTGGCCCCTTTTGCATACCTTAACGAAAAGAAACAAAAAATGAACCAGATAACCAGAGATGGGTATAATACAGCATAATGCAGAATAATTTTTACTCTTACTAAGTTACATTTGTGATTAAAAAGTACTTCTACTCAGTTAAATTTGACCGCAGCTCAATCAGTAAAACTAGACAAGAAATTTACAAAAAATATGAATAGTATGAACAAAACTAGCAAAAAATTTAACAAAATTGTAACAAAATTACAAAATGAGCATAAAATTAACAACAAAAATTCAAGAAAGTTAATAAACTGAATAAAATAGCCAAGTAAATTACAAACTATAAAACATATAAAGCACAAATGGACAAACTAAGCAACAAAGTAAGCAAAATAAAGAAAATAATAAAGTAATTTAACAAAAATTAATAATATCATTAAGAAACTGAGAAAGAAAAAATATCAAAATAATCAAGTACTGTATGTGAACAAAAATGAATAAACTAAGCCACAAAATGCATAAAAGTGTACAATATACTCCTGAAAATAAACAAGAATGAGCCAAGTGCACTAGTCCACAAAATGATCAGAAATGAGCTAAATAATCAAGGAAATTAACCTAATTAAGTAACAAGGGACAAAAAAATCCTCAAAATGAACACAAATGAAACAAAGTCAGCAAAAGTGAACAAAAAAAGTGAGGAAAAAAGACACATAATGATCAATAAGACAAACAAAATAAATGAGACAGTGAATGAAACTAAACTAAATAAGCAACAAAATGAACAAAATTTACAAAAGAAGAACGAAATAATCAAGAAAATGATCAAAGTACCCACATGAACTGGCGACTCATCCAGGGTGTACCCCGCCTTCGCTCAAGTCAGCTGGGATAGGCTCCAGCACCGCCCCCCCGACCCTGACGAGGATTAAGGGGTAGAAAATGGACGGATGGATGAACAGCATTTAATTTATAGGAAGAAAAATAAACAATAAAATCAGCAAAACATGCCAAAAAATAAGCAAAATGCCACGTAGTAATCAATGAAAGGATGAAAAATGACTAATAAATGAGACAATAAATGAAACTGAACAAAATTCTTGAACATAAGGAACAAAGAAATCAAATAAATAAACAAAATGAACAAAAAGCCACATAGGGATTAATGAAATGATAAAAAATGAACAACATAAGTCACACACAAGACAACAAATTAAAGTGAACAAATTAATCCAGAAAATGAACAAAATATGCAACAAAATGAACAACATTTAACAAAAAAGAAGCAAAATTTTCAACAAAATAAATAAAATAGCAAAATGCATAAAAATCTGCATAGTGCTCAATGAAGTGACCAAAATATTCAACAAAATGAGCAAAAAATGAACAAGTAATCAACAAAATAACACAAAGATTAAACCATGCACAACATTGACAGTCTGACATCAAATTAAAACCAATTAAATATAGATTTTTTTTCATGTTTTAGCGCACTTCTGACCTACTCAGAACCAATCTGTGACCCTTGTTTGGATCCCAACGGACCAGCTGAGAACCATCAATTCACACAATTTAATTTAGAGGGACAAACACACATTTTATTCTACTGAAAGGGGCAAATTCCCTGAACCCTCCACCTACGTATATGCCTCCATGTACAGAAAACAGAATAGTTCCCAGCTTTGGCCCAACAAGGCTGAAAAGAGTCACTCAGAAAAAAAAAATCCCTCTGACTGAAGTGCCCTTAAAAGCTCCTTAAATTAATCCAGAGAAATTAACATAAGCAGATACCATTTCCTTCTCATCGGGGCAGGGCAGACCCTCATGCATGTTAATTGTTCACAGCTTTATAATCCAGGCTTGCACATGTGGGCTCCGGTCCAGTCGGCCTGTTTCTGATTAAGACTCAGCCACGTGGGATGAGAGAATCTGAGTGAGGGATCTGCGGTGCATTTTTTTGGGTTGTGGGATCCAAAACTATTGTCTTGATTGGCTGACTGAAACTTTTCTGTCAAGCTCAGAGTTGGCATTATTGATCAATTGCCCAAGTGAATGAAAATAATACACGCCAAGTACAGCTGGGTAATTACAGAGTAGGTGGAAAGGCCAGGGAGAGCGGATCGGGACTGCTTGATTCCTCCTTTCTGGGGATTTGAAAAATATTTTGATCTCACACCATCCGAAAACCTCACAGAGTCCCTGACACGTTCATAAGAATCAACTGTTCAGGAATTACTGTACGTACGTCTCTATTTACATCACTGTTTGAGAATGAAAACAGGACAGAAGGGTAGCATTGTCTGGTATGATGATTAATATGTTTACGAGTGAGGTTTAGAGGAAAAAGAGAAAAAATTAAATGTCATTTTCCTGTTTAAAGGCATGTTTTATCACACAATTTGGATCATTTGAAGTAGATACAACAAGAACACCCTGAGGAAGACAATAACGTCCAATAACTAGAATACACTACAGTCACAAAAGAATAGTTTGAAGAACATTTGCACTTTTATAGCCTGCAAACAAAAAAGGTGAGACAATAAATGAAACTGAACAAAATAAACAAGAAAATGAGCAAAAAATGCAACAAAATGAGCAACATTTAGCGACAAAGGAACAAGATAATCAAGCAAATGAAGAAACTATGCAATAAAATGAGCAACAATTAACAGAAAAGTAACAAAATGATTAAGAAAACAACTAAAAGATACAACAAAATGGACTACTTTTAGCAAAACAAAATAATTAAGAAAATGAACAAACAACAGGTCTTGTGAGTTAATGATTTTGCTTCCTATCAATTTCACTACAGAGCTCCTCGTTTGTTGAACTGAACCAGTCAACTTTCATTTTCTCTGCTTGTTTTTATAGTTATTTTGAGAAAAACAGGTAGAAAATTAAATGAGAAAGCACACGCTACTCCATAATATTCAATGGAATTGGTCAAACACAGTTCTTCTACAGTACACTACACTGTTTTCCTTTAACACTACACTTAACTGCTAACATTTACTTGCATGCTTTTCAACTGATCACTACACTGATGTAATACAATATTCAACACATTCATCCAGATAAAATAATACTGGTGTTTATATCTGTAACTATCACTGGGTAAAATTTACTCTTATTGAAATGCATTGATTTTTTTGCAGTTTTTCAGCAACAGCAGTTTTTTGTTTCATATGCCAACTCTTTTTTGAGTTTACAAATGCAGATACTTTTTTCATCTATTGACTGCCTCAACATAACAGCCTCTGTTTGGCTCCAAAAAGCCGTGGCGCTCAACATCATTTTTGCCCCAAGTCATTGTGGTCTGAAACTTTTTATTTGGACCCTCTAATAACCAATCTGGTGGTCCAGCTTCAAATTTTTACTCTGTATTGGTATTGAAGCAAATAGTCTGGCCCATGTCTCCTTTAATGAAGAGTTGGACAGTTGGATTTTCATTTGTTTGTAGTTCACCACAGGTAGCACTTGGGCCAAGGATGAACCCATTCCTGGATGTGATTGATGCAATATTTTTGATAAGATTAGCAAAAATGTGAAAAATGGCCCTGTCTCGCAATGTAAAAGAAAGAGAAAAATTGATCCAGAATCCGCATCCTGATCGGAATCACCTCGAGTGTGTAATGGGTTCAGCCTTGGCCCAAGGGCTACCTCTGGTGAAATTTTCATCAAAATCCATCAAGTAGTTTTTATGTAATCCTGCTAACAAACAAACAAACAAACATGAATACGTAACCTGCTTAGTGGAGGTAATAATCTCTGACCATTTTTGTAGCTGTAAGTGTCTGTCAGCAGTTTTACAGATGTCTCTTTTATCATTGTAGTCTATGAGGAAAATGCTTTCTGGGCTGCAATATAGTATGGAAAGTGGCCACTGGGGGAATCCGCTTAAAGTTGGTGTTCATCTGGGTTCAAACTGGGACCAGGAAGTCGTAACCTCACTGGCCTCTCAACAGCAGGTGAAAGATCACAGTTACTCTGTCTGACGTATACACAGTATGTGAAAGCAACTAAAGATAACTGAATTGTAAGATTGCCAACCAAAACTCAGCTGATGATGAAATCAATGCGTGTTATGACAGTGACAATGGAGCAGAAATGGTGTTTGAGTAAATTTGGCCTGTTAGGCTGTTTTAGATACACAGCAAATCCTGCTGGTTGTAGAGATAAAAATCTTTTAGCTTGAGCACGAACCCAGTTTATATGAGGACGACGGCCCCTGTGGTCTCCTGCTTCACAGGCTGTGTGGAGAATAAGCAGCCCAGGGTAGATTTTGGGGCTGGGGTAATGAAGATGAATAATAAGGCTGTCCGACAGTTCTGTGCTGTATTGATGGGTCACCAGGGAGCCTTTCATCAGCGGCCAGTCAGTTTGTCCTGTTGTGCCTCCACACTTGATCAGCGTGTGTCAGGTTTCAAGCACATGGACTGGATTAGCTGAATGTGGCACCGAGGCGACGTTCACCACACCCTGACCAAGCAGTGGCTGTAGTGTTAGGAGGTCCTGCTTTGTTTTCTCTATAAACAAAATGTACATTTAAGACTTGTTGTTGCAGGATGGTGCCCTTTACTGCCACTGAAGCCACTGTTGTAAAGCCGTCTGAGGAATGTTGCTGGAATTTGGCCCCCACTGTAGAGAAGGTAACCACGTAAACCACCATTTATACAAAAGCTTCACTTTTCTTCCCTTAAATTAATGCGCTGCATGTTTCCTTCTGGTAGAGTCAGAGCTAAAAAGCAGACATAATGAAATCACAGTCATTATTTTGTACATTTGCATAGAAAGGCAAGAATCCACTCACTGAGATTAAAAATCACAATACAGTTCACCAGGATTCGACAGATGGTAGCAGCCATTCAAAGATTTAACAACTAATAATAAAATAAGTTAAAGAGACATGAAATAATAAACATAATCAGCAAGTGTTCATCTAAGCTGTCAAGAGAATAATCAGGACTCAGACAGCGCATTTCCAACCAGATGTGCCTGCATCCAAGTCATTTAAAATCACTCTGAATGTGTCGACTAAGTTCTGTAAGTGTTTTAGCAATTTTAAGAGACAAAAGAGTTAGTTAACGAAAATGTGTGCATTTTCCCCAAATGCTCAAAAACACAGAAAAGAAAGAAAATTCCAATCAGTCAAGTTAGAGGGCCCTTAAAATGAGGTTAGCAAAACATACTGTAACTCTGATCAAAAATAAGCTGACTGCAAAAAATGGATAAAATATTCCATTGCCCTTGGAGTTCACCGACTTCCAATAAGGTAGCCCAGTTCTCCACCACTGGACACATTCTAGATCATCAGATCTGTTTGTGGCGTGAGCGAACCTGCAATCATGTTGCCTTGCATTTTATTTATTCAATTTTTGAAACTTTTTCTGGGTACAATTTGTGCTACAAACATGAACGTTGAAAATACCCCATCTCAAAATAGTGAAGAATCCTCCCAGACAAAATTCCAGACAGTGATGCAGATCACGGCAATAACTATTCAATTGTTCTTTGTGGGATTTTTGAACAAAACAGCAGCGGGATCTTTCCGTCCATTAACTGAGGTGTATGAGGAACACGGCATGCCATGTACACAGAACATGTGAAAGGAACAAAAGATTTAGTGAAGGCAGAGAGGATGTCTGAGACGATGAACGTTCTGGACAGCCATGCACATCAAAAACATCTGAAAACATTCAACAAATTGAACAAATTGTGGAAATGATCAGTGAGCCCGTTTACATGCACAAAAAAAAAAACTGATCATTATCGGATTTCTGGAGTTTTCTGATTGTGAAGTGACCATGTAAACAGTAGAATCTGATATGCAGTTATGTGATTATGAGAAATTGGATTACCACACCTGGATTTCTCTGCAGTACTCCAATTTCTTGGTGCATGTATACCCAGTAATCTGATTTCTATAGCTCTTTTATACAGTATCTGCGCATGTGTAGACAAAACTCATAGAAAATGGAGGTGATGTACAGTGGGGACAATAAGTATTGGGAAATGTAAAAATGTGCAAGTTCACCCATTTAAAAAGATAAGAGAGGT
>JAQQAE010021638.1:0-10421 GCA_029823295.1 Pseudamia nigra | reverse complement strand
GTCGGGTCCCTCTGTGGATAGGGACAGAGGGGAGCGTGTGAGTGGCCCAGGAAATGTTCAGGATACACCCTAAGAGGTGTTAGTTCCACCTAGGTCAGGGTCGTTACAGAGTCGTTAGGGTCTCTGTCTCTAGGTCTGATCCCAACTCAACTGTGAGTCTTGTCGTCTGGTGCACACGATTGAACGTACCTCGCACACAGCTGCACATTGACACCACGACTCACCTGGTAACTGGTGCCATCTTTCGACAGTAAACATCGGTCGCGTTGTGACACAAGGTCCAACACTGATAAAAGTCGCAAAGTTGAGTCGTGACTACCGCACATCGCCGAATCGGCACGATTTCTGTCGGGACGATATTAAAACTGAAAAATCTGAGTCGGGAACCACCGCACATCAAGCAGATTTCCAGTTGAGCTGAGATGAGGCGAGTCGCGTTTCTCTATGTACGGCCGGCTTTACGTCTTTCTGCATCTGTCTTGTTGTCTTTTTGCGATATTGAACATAACGCAAGTCATATTGTATTTGTTGCATCTTTTACATAACATTCAGCTTTCTATATCTTTTGTGTAGTATTTGAGTTTTGGCCTCATTTGACATAGTTTTCACAATTTACTATTTACTGTATTTTTACCATTTTATCTTTTTGCATCTTTTACATTTTTGTGTGTGTTTTTCCAGCTTATTGGTCTTGTATGTCATTTTTGTCATGTTGTGTCTTTGCAAATAAAACTATAAAGAGCCGTTTTATCCACTTTTGACTAAGGACCAAAAATCAGCCTTCAAATTTGAATAAAACCAAAGATTTGATGTTTACCATGACAGACATGGATATGACATGAAAATGTTCAATCGCAAGAACAGTTTTGGTCCTTACTGTCCAGCATTTACATCATTTTTCCAGGTATTTTATTTACAAAAAATTGACATGTATGGTGACAGTTACCAGTCTCGACTGACATGGATTTTACATTGTAACACTTTGTCACCCAGCTAAATTTGAAGTGTACGTGCTGTGTATATGTCAATTAGATTTTCCGTTGGTTTAATCCTCAGCCAACACATTTATAAATCTGGCTTTCATTGCTCATTAAAGACTAATTAACCCTACAAACTGATTCGATCTCTCCCAGTTGTGAAGAAAAGTCTTATCAAACACAGAAACATAAAAACAGCTATAAATAAAACCTCATCTAGCTTTCTCTTTCTCTTGCCTCCTTTACATAAACTAACACCGCTCTCTCTCTGTTTTTATTTTCCCCCCCTCTTCTTTTTAACTTTTGTGCTTGGAAAGTTCAAAAGCGAGCGGAGTGAAATCTTGCTCGGCTTTTCCCTCTCACCCAGTTTTCCCTCTCAGCTCCACACTGCCAGGCTCCAGCCCCCATTTAATTCAGCACAAGTCTGTTCCTTTGATGTTTCACTCTCTCAGTTAATAATTAATAGCGCTTGGTAAGACGCTTTGAGAAGAAAGAGATCTCCCTCTTAAGAATCTCCACTCGGGCAGACCTGCGCTGCGGTGCAGAGACTTGCCTGACGACAACAAAAATGCACCCACAGGCAAACTGTCTCTCTTAAAAAACATGACACATCTCCTTCCCGGCCCTGTGAAAAAAAACCAAGACCGTGGACACCAAAAGAACAAAGAAATATTTCTTGTGCTGCGAGTGTTGTAATGGATTTTCCTCATCAGGTGTTTGTGATGTTGCAACAAAGTTCAGGTAGCACTACTGTTTAAATACTGTTTACTTCACTGACTCAGATGTGAGATGATACTGTGCAAAAAGCTGGAGGCTGCAAAGTGGTCCAGAAAGTTAAACTTCCATACATTCTTACAGGCTCTGACCAATCGACAAGCTCTGGGGCTGAGCTGTGAGGTAAATGCATCAAATACAGCAGTACCATCAGTGTCCACTGGAGGCAGGCGCTGAAAGTGAGTCCCCGTTAAAATGTCGAGCTTAAGTGCAGAATTTAACATATTTACAGCCTGGTGTAAACAGTGGTTTTGGTTGCCATGGTTTATTTCCAACTCCGTGACACTGTACGAGGGGTGAATTTTTATATAACTTGTCCAGTTATATGATCCCAAGTCTGATATTTGGCATAATCAGCATAGCTACACTCACACTCCACATTTAAGTTCATTTTTGCGTCCCAGTGATCAGAGGTGCCAATATGTTTTGAGCCCGATTTTATCTTTTTGTGTTTTTGTCATCCAAGACCATTTTTGTCTTTTAAGTCACTTTAATCTTTGTGCATCTTTTACATTTTTTTTCTATTGTACTGGCCTTTAATGTAATTTTTGTCATGTTGCATCTTTGTAAATTGTTTAAGACCACAAGTAACTGTCTTTTCTATTTTCACTTGGAACCAAACATCAGCTTTTAAACTTGAATTAAATAAAGATTTGACATTTATCACAATATTTATAGATACAGACTGCCATGGAAATTGTAAATCATAAGACATTGACAGGTTTGTCCAAGTCAAAGGTCTTTATGGTTTCATTTAGTCCACCTCAGCTCCATTCACACTCCACATTTAAGTTCATTTTTGGATTACAGTGATCAGCCATTATGGCGGCGCCCAGAGGGTCCTTGCTTCAGCTTCAAACAGCCCTTCACGAACCTGTGAGATGTCACGGAGGATCTGTCCAATATAGTTCTGGGGGCTCTTAAAATAATGCTAAAGTATAAAAATTCTCACTCAAAGCAGAAAAACATACAGAAACTTTTCTTATAACTGGACCTGAAACAAGACATTTGGATTTCTTAACATTTGTGATGCCATTTTTTTTTTTTTTTTTGCTAATTTTGCTACTTTTAAAATTTTTTTATTTCCATGGTATATTGAAGAGCAAGTTCAAAGTTGTTTTATAAAGTTGGTAACGATTCAAGGTGGTAAATACAAACCAAACTTTTAGCCATTACTGTTTACACTCACTGTCCTGAATCAGTCCCACTAGACCCAACAACACCACAACAATGTCTGGAAATAAGGTGCCAGGGAGTCTACATGATGGAATCCATGGTGCAGACAGGAAAAGGGCATGGTTAATGAGAGCTCATTTGCATTTAAAGCAACAGGGCCTGAAACTGAGGTGGAATGTAGGATTTGTGTGGTATTTTGAGCTGAAGTTTAAAATCCACATTCTAGGGTAAAAATTAACTTATTTTAAAAAAAGGTACAATGTGTCCCTTTTAAGATTCTCTTCATAAATGAATGTCTCTAGTCATAACATGAGGTTGCTTAATCATCAACTGTGTTTTGGCTTTATAATTAAAGCGTCTTCAAGAGTACGAGGTGCTTTATGTCGGTACAAGACAGTTTAAAGTCACAGTGACAGCGGGCATCACAAAAATATTTATTTGGCTCAAAAATCTGTTATTTTTTTATTGTAAAATGTTGTAAATGACTTAACATATCCTGCAAATCACATAAAAATAAAGGCAGTTGCCTAAGAACTAGGGCTGCCAAAATTAACTCGTTAATCCAGATTAATTTGCATGATTAATTAAGATTAAAATTTTTAACACGATTAACACGTTAATGCGATGAACGCACAATAACTCATATATCAAGAAAAAAGTAATGAAATCTTATGTTACATTTGACCGACCTCACTGACAACTTCTTTAGTATTTACTACTTCAAAGTCAATTTAAATGTAAAAGTATAAGTCTTTGACATTTTGTAACAAATTACATTAGTTACTGATGAAAACAATGAACCAAGAGTAAAAAAGAAAAAATATCTCAGTAGAACATTGCAGAGGTTCTGTTAAATTCTACAAAGGAGGTGGAATTTCATTTAGGCTGCTTTCACACCTGTTAGTCAGGTACAGTGGGTCGATTGGACCCACAAGTTGTTGCAATGTTTCAATTCTCAACTAATTCGGTCCACATTCACACCAGCGGTTTTGCAAACGAACAAACCACTATATCCCCCACTCATGTGGCGGCGCTGTTTACAAAATACTGTGTTTTTGGTGACGTAAGTGAGAGCTGATTGGCACAGCATTTGTAGGGGGAAAAATCCAGCAAATTAAAATATCGGATTTAGTTTTATTTCGGAATAATGAATGGTACTATTTTACTTGTTTTTGTGGTGATTTATTATTATCATTTATTTGTGCAAAAAGCACCAATACTGCTGTTGTTCCAGCATGGAAATCGTATTTGGGTCGAAAATACTGTGCGCTTCTTTGTTGCACGGAGAAGACGTATCAAAAGACTCTGACGTAGAGAAGTTCACTAGCTTGAAATGTACATTACAGCTTGCTACGGAAACCTCTGTAGACCAAAAAGTGCTACATTACAGACAGCTGGACTGAACCGAGTCTGGTCAGCGTTCTCACCATCAGCGAACCGCACCGGAGTTCGGATGGAGGTGTACCGAACTTTAGTCCGGACCAAATCAAACTGGTCCACTTTCACACCAGCCCAAACGAACCGACCTTGCAGGTGTTCCAGACTCTGGTCCGCTTGAAGTGGACCAAATGCCATAGGTGTGAAAGCACCCTTAGTTACGAGTTTAAATAAGGAAAAAAATAATAAAAATTTGATGTAAAATAAGCAATTTTAGTCGAGTGTCTACATCATCTTCTATCATAAGTGTTTTTGCTGCCACGAAATGAAAAACAATAAATGGGTATTAATCGTGATTAATTGAAATTAATCCACCGTGACCCTGTGATTAATCAGATTAAAATTTGTATCGTTTGACAGCCCTACTAAAAAACATTCACCAATTCAGCATAAAATGACTATTTTTTCTCATTTGTATACATCATGTTGCTCATTTGTTCATGATTTTCTTTAATTTGATGACATTCTGGTGATTATGTTTGTATATTTTGGTTATTTTGTTCATTACACTGGTCATTTTAGATTTTGTTAATATTTT
Source organism: Pseudamia nigra (assembly GCA_029823295.1). NCBI lineage: Eukaryota > Metazoa > Chordata > Actinopteri > Kurtiformes > Apogonidae > Pseudamia > Pseudamia nigra. The sequence goes on along the minus strand of JAQQAE010021638.1, from coordinate 5,519 downwards.
GCTGATTATGCATCAGCTCTCTCTGACACACACACACACACACACACACACACACACAGGAGTCTACATTAACTTTTAGCCAACTCTCTCTTATTGGCTCTTGTCGGTGACATATCTGTGATGTTTGTTGCTTTCTTCTTAATTTCACTTGCTCTTTCCTGCTGCTCGTTCTCAAGACACTTCCAGTGACTTCTCCCTGTGGCCAATCAGTGGCTCTGCAGTCGGTCACACCACATCTTCTACTCTCTTGGATCCACAGCTGAATTGGTACTACAAAAGTACTTGGTACCAGGTACTACCACCTAATGAAAAACCCTACAAACTGAGAGGCGTTGAGTTGAGTAGAGCAAGTAGGTGCAAGAGGAAAAGCCCTAAATGTGTAGCCAGCACCATCATGGATTGGTTCATAGTCAGGAAAAACCCAGTGACAGAGGTGGAAGCCTAACAAGATTCTGCTGCATACTGTTTGGACAAAGCATCGACTTCACAGGAAACAGGGAAACGTACGTGGGAATGACCTGCGCTTCTTTCAAATGAAGCACCAGAGACACATCACAGACACAAGCCTGTTGAGTATAAGACATGCTGCATAAATACCAAAGGAGCAGACGCTCATCAGGAGCAGTGGAAAAGTGAGTGAACATGCGCTGGAAGCATCATATCAGATGGTGCTTAGAGTTACACAATGCAAAAAACCTCATACAATCACAGAGCAACTCATTTTACCCGCAGTTATAGACGTGTAAAACCAAGATAGATGACAAATGTGCAAACAAACTAAAATGCATCCCTTCAGACAACACTAATCTCAATACCTGTCCTCATACTGGACGGCTGTGGTCCCCAAATTGCTTTTTTGTCAGAATGATTCTCTTTGGATCAAAACTGGTTGAAAACTTTTGCTAGAGACTATCCTCCTTTAGGCACGCCTGCAAGGGCCAAATCACCCTCATTTAAAGTGTGAATGAGGCACTAACTCAAATACAACAACTGATTTGTGCTCATATTTTCCATCATTCGACCATAGTCAGTTCATCAATTTCAGGACCAATAAATCAAGCGAGAAGCTTTGAGGCAAACTTCGAGGGAAACCTGCTTTGTTTTGAAACTCCAAAGAAAGTTAGGAAGACTTGACAAAAACAGGACTCCAACAATGTTCCACAAAAATGCCAATTAATGGAAGATCCTGTTTGGAAGATTATACAGTGCACTGGGATAAATTCAACTTTTTAATCTCACGCAAGAGTAAAAGAAAAACAACATGAACAGCTCTCGACCTGAAGTGCACACTGAAAGAAGGGGAGGCGGGGGGGGGTGTTCACAGGTACTTCGCAATACTGCTGGCTAAACAAACTTCCCGCTGGCTCGGAGGCATGAGAATTAGGGTACAATCTTCTCCGGGAGAACAGAAACCGCAGAAGAAAGTACTGAGAACTCCGTCTAGACACAGAGGAAAATGAAAGCTATGTTTAGCATCCCTAAGTAAGCCTGCCAGCTTGTAAGATCTGAGGGACGGACATTTTTTACTCGTCTGGAAAGAGACTTTTCTCAGCGCTGCACTTCACAGGGACTTGGGGTTTGTATCAGCGCCGGAACACAGACGTAACAAAATGTGATCAGATGTGTGAGGACGACCGCGGAGAGGTTTCACGTGCAAACACCTGGATGACACCTGCAACACCTGGACGCACACGGGTTCATCGGTTATGAGCAGAGCTGCACATATAACTAATCACATATAACTGCAAAAGGCTGCGATTTAAAGGTCCACACAGATCTGTGTTCTAAAGACTTAGGAGTCTAATTGTTCAATTTTTCATGTTCGGTTGATTTGATTGTTTTTTATTTTGCTAGTTTATTTTCTTGATTGTATTCATATTTATGTTGATTATTTTGGTCATTTTAGTTCATTTTGTTGTTTTTTTGTGGATGACTTCACTCATTTATTAATAATTCTTCACATTTGACTACATTGGTTATTTCGTTCTTTTTTGGGTTCTTTTTGTTGATTATTTTTCACATTTTTGTTTATTTTTGTTAGTTTAATTTATTATTTTGTCCATTTTTGTCAATTATTTTGCGAGCTTTTGCTTATTTTGTTGATTATTTCTCACATTTTTGTTTATTTTGTTGATTAGTTTTCTCATTTTGTTTGGTTATTTTTCTCATTGTTGATTGTTTTGTGAATTAATTGGTAAATTTTTGTTTATGTTGTTGCTTATTTTGCTCATTTGTTTATTTTGTTGATTATTTCTCACATTTGTATTTATTGTTGATTATTTTTCACACCTTTTTTATTTAGCTTGGTTTTGATTATTTTGTTAATTAATGGCAGATTTTTATTTATTTTGTTGATTATTTTGCTGATTTTTGTTTGTTTTGTTAATTTTGCACACGTTTGTTTAGTGTGTTGATTGTTTTGCACACATTTGATTATTTTGCTTATTTTAGTTCATTTTACTGGTTATTTTTCTCATTGTTGTTCACTTTGCTGATGTACATGGTGTAAAGTGGTTGTTTTATGCATGTTTGAGTGTGGAAAAAAAGACCCTGGATAAATTAATTAAGTGACCTCACATATCAATGTCGCCCTCAGTGATGACTATCGGAGTTTTTGTCCAGATCGTGCTGTCGCGGCTCCCTCTGCTCCTCTTTGCTGGTTTTTCTTCCTGCAGCCGTTTTCCTTTCCATCTCTCTCTGCACTGCTATAATTAAGGCAATTAAGTCTTCAGAAGACTCTCCACTGCCATTACGCTGTAATTTCATGTTGCCTCCTGGCTTTACACTTTATTAAAAGATAAAGGCATACTTTTCTCCCATGGATTTTCTTATATGTGGTTGCCTTCGTCCACTCCCTCCTTGTTCCCCAGCACAATATTTACATTTTAACCCAAATCGAATGTGAAATATGGTCAGTATCGCCAGTTGTACATTCATTATGGGTCATTCCATGCCATTTCCACAAATGCCCATGCACTTCAGTCTCAAAAAATTCTGAAGATTTTGTCAGTTATGCCTTATTTATCCAATAGGCAAAACGTACATTTTTAGTGCACTTGGATAAGGACTTTTTGAGATACGGCCAGTAAAGTGAAGAGGCCATGTGTCGATTTTGGTGAGCCTTAATTTTGTCTAATTTTAAATGTCAATATCTCAAAAACTCCATGGCCTAGGGAACTGAAATGTCGCATCTTGATAAACCTTTGCCTACTGTCTGCGAATGGACCAAAAGATTTGTTACCTATCGAAAGTGGGAGAACTCACAGCCCTTCAAATGTGGCAAAAATATCATTTATCATCATCATCACTCCTTCATTTCAGTTTTATTTTACTTTTTTGTATCATTGTTTTTTACTATTATTTTGTTGCCTTCACTCATTCAATTGTCATTTATGTTAATTATCTTGTTCATTTTTGTTTAATGTCTTGGTTATTTTGCTCATTTTGTTCATTTTTCTCATTTTGTTGATTATTCTGATCATTTTGCTCACTTCTTATTCATTTGTTAAATTTCTGGATCACTGTGTTCATTTTTCTTCGTTGTACTGATGATTTCCTTCACTTTTGTTCATTTTACGGACTGTTTTATTCATTTTGGTCATTATTCTATTCAATTCTTACCATTTTGTTCATTTTATACATTATTTTATTTGGCTTTTTTTTTTTTTTTACAATTCATGTATTAATCTATTAAATCTTGTTCACTGTTTTGATCAGCCTTTTCTTCATTACAATTCGTTTGTTGATTATTCTATTCATTTTTGATTATTTTCTTAATTTTGCTCATTATTCTGTTCAGATATGTTAATTTTACTTCATCATTTTGATCTGTTCAATTTTTCTTCATTTTTGTTTATTGTGTGGCTTGATTTACTCACTTTTTTCATTTTGTGGCAAGTTAATGAATGTTATTGATTCTTTTGTTCATTTTCAGATCATTTTTTTGTTCATTTTGTTGCTTTTTTTGTATATTTTGATTGAATATGGTCAATGCTTACTCTTACACGTCTTATTCCATCTCTTCCATTTCAGTAGTAAAACTTAAAAATGCTATAAAATGTAGTTTCCCCATTAGAAGATCCCAAAGTAGACCCAAAAAAATAAAGGTAACTGACCGGTGTATGATCATTTTACACAGATTATAAGAATTTTCAGCCAAATGTACATTAATTCACCCCTTTAAATCTGTGCGACGGTGAAAAAATTTGAAGTGGTCTTTTATCCTGTTGCACATGACGTCATCTGCGTTACAGTGAGATTTTCATTCCCACAGATGCAGCAGGTGCCAGTGTTCGAGTGCAGCACTCCGCCACGGTGTGATCCGCTACTGTGCTGTGTTAACACTTCGCTGACAGCCTGTTCATTTGTCATAACATGATATTCTGTTTACAGTTCCTCCACATCGCTGTATTGGCTGCTGGACATGTAATCAACTGGTTTGACACTGGGCGCTGCTTCTGCTGTGTCGCGACAAAGGCGCCGTAATTGCCTGTTTTTTCCCTACACACGCACAAACAAGGCCTGAAACATTTACGACTACAACTGAAATATGTCAGCGGCAATTTCACAGCAGTTGATAATAAATGTGAAAGCATGGTGAAAAGCTGTTTTTTTGTTTCTTTATCAGAGGGAAAGTTGAATAAACCAGACTGTTTTTTATGTCTGCCAATGGAGAGTTTCAGGATAACTTAGAAATGATACAAGGAACAATTGATTAGGTTTTGGGAGTGATCTGGATCATCATCTGGATCCAGAAGGTTTTTAAAGGATTCTACACCATCATGAAATAGGGCCAAAGTCAACATTTGTCCACAAATAACACCCAGAAAATTTAGCCAAAAACCACAGGACAACCCTTTAATATGGGTATGGGCAGTATTCTGGATACAGTGATCCAGAATGTTTATACTTACAGGGATTGAGGAAAAATAGCTACTGTAAGGTAATAAATAAAACTATAGATGTGAAAGTGACACCAAACTGTAGTGGAATGTCTGCTGATTCAGTAATGTGTCGATGGATTTGACGTATCTTCAACATTTATGGAGCTAGATCCAGAAGAAAAACACCATTATGAAAATATTTTTCATGAATAAATATTGAACTAATTATGATATGTATGTGATTCCAAATATTAATAGTAGGTTTTCATGTTCAAAGAAGCCAATAATGAGGGCCAAATAAATGTAAGAATATTACTTTTGGAAATATCATCACTGATGACGTGTCCAAGTATCATCGCGAGGTATATTTAAATTCTATTACATCTGGCTTAGCCAGTGACCTCCAGCAAAGGCTGGATGACGCCCATGAAAGAGTGGTGACAACTGGAGAGACAGTGGACAGTTCGGAGAGACGGCAACCGGGGCAGGAAAGGCTAGCTCCCTGACTTACAGCTCCCGTGAGGGGGCACCCACATATTGCTATGAAAAACCCTACAGAAAAATACCCCCAGGGATGCCCGAGAGGGGGGGAGGATGAGCATCCCAGTCGGACGGAATTACTGGTAACGACCCAAG
>JAQQAE010021637.1:0-10421 GCA_029823295.1 Pseudamia nigra | reverse complement strand
TGTTCTGCAGAGCGACTAATACACGTTTTTTTTTTCTTCTTCATTATGCATTTTTTGGCTTGTGCGACTAACATACCAGAGCGACATATCACCCGGAAAATATGGTAAGTCATGTTTACTATGATGAAGGAGTTCTGTCGTTAAAAGGAAAGTTTCTAGTCATCTTTATTCCTCTCGAGTTACTGCGGCCAATGAAGTACGAATTTGTTGGTTTTCTTTGACATGCATGTTTTAAGTATTAGTTTTATTTGCATTTCTACTTCATTGTGTGCAAGTTTCTCATAATCCGTAAGCTAATTAAATTTGTATTTCTTTTTCTTAGTTCTAACGCCATTGTTGATGGCATTGTTTGATAACATTGTGGTTGACATCATTGAAGACATAGTTGAAGATACAATTGAAACAGGATACAACATACATGTTAACACATGTTGAAGACTTTGTCCGATAATAAATGCCCGTTTAAAACCAAAGAACACTTTGGAGCCTTGATTGAACCCGAGGGGAGTAACACCCATACCATCACAAAACTCCATGGGAACGATCCAGAGAGAAATATAACCAAAACGATTGATTTTGTGTTTTTCTCACAAATGCAATTTCGTGGCTTCCTCCCATACAAGCTGTGTAATGATCTGATTCGCTGGAGATGTAAATACAATGCTGTGATTGGCTAGAGATACAAACATTCTCTTCATTGCACTGACAGCCCGTATGGAGAAAAATCAGACCGAAACAAGAGAAAAACATCTAATTCTGGAAGAGGCAGCTAAATCCACCAGCACAGAAGTGAGGACTGTTAATGGATGAGTCTAGGTATTGATTTCAGGAAGGAAAGTTAGATACTTTATCATTATGACATATCCTGCGTACCAAGACAGGTTTGAGGATCTACAGGCCTGGCATCGCACCAGCCCACTTCCAGGTTTTATTAACACAGATGAATGAATCACTGCCTTTCGGATCAAATACAGAAATGTGGATTTTTCATATTCTGCCCATTTGTAAAACCATCACCATCTGTACTGTCACTTTTGGACATTTTGCACCTCAGTTTTCCTTCTAGTCTGAAATTCAAATGAATACTGTCATATTTGTTTTGGATTCATATTGGTTGTATATATTCATTACCGATTATAACACTTTTGACCACAATAACTGGATTCATTTTCAATTATGTGGATCTGAGAAAATAGGCTTAAAGCTTTAAAATGCCCACGCATTAATTATTCACCCACAGAGGTGTTTTCAGTCACAATTATGATTCTCAACACTGTGTGGGTTTAAGCTGACTGACGTCTCCTTCAGTCTGTGCATATCTTCACTTTAAATCTTCAGGTTCTTTAGAACAGTACATGGATTTTGGGTGTTTAAAGCATCTGAGTTTGTTACTAAATGTTTCCTTAGCTGAATATCAAACTGACTTTTTACCCGTACCTCAATAAGAGGACTAGAGACATAAAAAGTGGGATTTAAGGGTGCATTCACGCCTACAGCATTTAGCCCGCTTATAGTGGACTGGAGTCCGGAACACCTGCAAGTTCGGTTCATTTGGGCTGGTGTGAAAGCAGACCAGTTTGTTTTGGTTCGGACTAAAGAACCGTACCGAGACCACCTTTTTGAGGTACTCTCGTTACAGTTCGGTACGCCTCCATCCCAACTCCAGTGCGGTTCGCTGATGGTGAGAACGCTGACTGGCCTCGATTCGGTCCTGCTGTCTGTAATGTAGCACTTTTTGGTTTACGGAGGCTTCCATAGCAAGCTGTGACGTACATTTCAACAAGCTAGTAAACTTCTCTACATCAGTCTTTTGATAAGTCTTCTCCGTGCCAAAAAGAAGCACACAGTGTTTTCGACCCGAATATGATTTCTGTGCTGGAACAACAGCAGTATTTGTGCTTTTTGCACAAACAAATGATAATAATAAATCGCCTCAAAAACAAGTAAAATAGTACCATTCATTATTCTGAAATAAAGCATAAATCCGATGTTTTCGTATGCTGGATTTTTCCCTCTAAAAATGCTGTGTCAATCAGCTCTCACGTCACCCAAAACACAGTATTGTATAAACAGCGCTGCCACATGAGTGGGGGGGACATACAACATTCATAGTGGTTGGTTCGTTTGCAAAAACACTGGTGTGACTGTGGACCAAACGAGTTGAGAATTGCAACATTGTAGCAACTTGTGGGTCCAATCGAACCACTGTACGGGGCTAACGGGTGTGAAAGCAGCCCAAGTGCAAACTACAATCAGAGAACTGAACAATTTTAAGTTGGATGACAAGGCACCAATCTGACTTGTTCACTGATATCTCAGGCTCCACGATTTGGTGAAAAGTTTACCTCGTGAATATTATGGCCAATTATCCGACTGCTATTTGTTTCTACTTGATGTGTTGTCAAGGAAAATAAACATTACTTATCTATAAATGTCAAGTCACATGTACAGAATTGCATTTAAAAATACTAAAACTGAAAAAAATGTGAAAAAAAACTAGTTTTGACTTTCTTCTTCCACATTTTCCACAGGACCCATCACCATACAACAGAGGTTGTGTTGATCTATTTCTGCAAATAAGATCAACCTTAAGCCTCCTAAACCTAGACCTTCAGATTGTGATTTTGCATTCTTTTTGCAAGTACATCATTGTACTGGCTTGATAATGCTATTGATTGTGTATCCCAATTGATACTGATTCTGGCTTTGTAGAGCTGCTGATACCAGGCCCTGATCCACTAACAGTGTTTAATTAATATGTTGGATGTCTCACTGTGTGGAAGAGACTGGCTCACTCTTACAATATTGATTTCAACATTGCTTCCTGACTATTGTAAAAAAAAAATAAGAAAAAAATAAGAATGCCCAGCTGTCAACTGCCTGAAAGCATGTGAACCTTGTGTAAGCACCTCAGCAGCTTACTTCAGCAGGTGAAGTAGCAGAATATGAAATAATGGTGACACTTAAACCATGATGATGACGACAATGACTATTCACAAAACACTAGTGAATGGAAAGAAGATGGAAAAAATATACATTTTCTTTAGCCATTTCTCTGAAACTATTATTAAAATTTGCAGTGTATTTGAATGAAAAACCTCCTAGGTCATTCCATACGAGTTCAACAGGTGGCTCCCACACAAACTCCTCAGACTCAGCTGAAATTTTTAGCACAGTAACTACAACATATTTAATGCACCAATACCAAATTTTTCTTTGATCGGGCAAAAACTTGTTGAGTTACAGGCGTTTGAAGTTGACATGTATTGTGAATCAAAGCGCCAAACCAAATAAGTCAGAATTTAAGATAAATGGGGAATATGAGATACTGAATGTCAAAGCCAGTGTTTGAATAGAAATTGTAAATCAAAATGATCATATTGAATGTTGATATGTAAATAAAAATATTAACTCCATGTTGCTTTCTTTTTCAGAATACATGAAAACACCACAGAGTATGAAAATCCTCTAATTTTGTGCACTTTGTGACAAAGAAGAATTTATGACTAGGAGTTTATTTTAGAATCAAAATGTAGATAACGACGAGTTCATTCAAATGACCTAGCGTTCCTTGACCAATAAACTATTCCACACAGCATTATTACTGGTCAAAGATTTCCCAAAGTTCCTTCCTGTAGGTATTAAATGAATCATTAATTCAGGGTAATCATGCTTATTTTTATTAGAGGTCGACCAATTACTGACCAGGCCAATTATCAGCACCGATATTTGGAATTTTGACATATATTGGTATCTGTGTTTTTTTAAATCCGACCGGCTGATACAAGAAATCAATTAAAAAGTGGGTTATTTTGGCTCAGCCGCCCCCCTCTCTCTCCTGCCATTTCTGTCTCCAACATTGTCCGTCCACGGCGCCATCCTATTGGTTAAGCAAGCCACAGTATGCGTAAATGGCAGAGCCACTGAAGTGGAAGCTGTCCACACACACGGCAGACAGTCTGAAGATTCTCAGTCATCCAGGTCATGGTATCAAAGGCGTGTGGTTTTCCTTCTGTCGACTGGATGGAAATTTGGTTTAAAGACGTTTTGCTACCTATCCAGAGAGCTTCTTCAGTTCAGAACTGAAGAAGCTTCCTGATGGGTTTGAGTGGCAGCTCTGCTAGCTCGTAGCACCTCCCGACATGTCTGTGAATTACTTGAAAGAAGGCTGCTGATAACACAACATTAGCTCACCGGTCTGGCTCTAAACGTTCAGCAGACTATGTATTAGGAATGGGGATAATGTATGTAATGTAGAGAACAGTGTGTGTTTGCGTGAACGTCACATGAAAAACTCTACAGCTCACAACTACTACAATAACTTCTGCGGATCCATGCACTTCTGAAGCTGTTTATTTTCTATTTGTTTGGTTAAATAAACATGCTTTAGGAATTTAAACCAAGTTAAGTGTTTGTATTATTCAACATTTTTACACCAATTTTTTACACTTTTGCAAATATCGCTAATCGGCCTCCTTAACTACTAATAATTGGCATCGGTCCTGAAAAACCCATATCGGTCTATCACTAATTTTTATTTCTCTGTATTCTAGGCATTAAATTGATCATAGCTCCAAAAGATCATATTTCTGATCATACTGATCATATTTCCAAAGATATAGTTTCAGGCACAGAAAATAGCAAGTAAAAATTTTCAAAGTTTGACCTGATTTAGTGAGACCCCAAATGCACATGCCAGTATTATAATTAGTGTTTTCAACAGAGCTGATTTATGCGTTTACACCCTGAAGTTTTCATTCATCTACCTGTATCGCATACAAAGTTATGAGGCTCAAAAATGACAGAAAAAAATAATGCAAATTTGAAGGCCCATATTTCTATCTATGCATATCAACTTCAAAAGTCTATAATTCAGAACGTTTTCACGGGATCAAAGAAAAAATTTATGGGTTCATTAAAAATGTTGTAGTTGCAATGAACTGAATATGAAGAGGCCATGCAGGAACTTTCCTCAGAATTTGTGGATTTTATTATGGAATGACCCATCTTTATTGATGTAAAAGTTGAATTCTGTTCTGACTGTTCACACTCAAGTGACATTATAAAATCTACCTGTATCTGATTCAGGACCACATATGGAAGTGACCCATGTGATTCAATGTGTTTTAAGCTGTTTACACTGTCATGAAAAAGACTGAATGAATCACATATGAAAGATCAGATTTGGGGCACTTTTCCTTGCAGTGTGAACATAGCTAATGATACGTGATCCACCTGGTTTGGGTCAGTAATATCAGTATTAGTACATCCAAGTTCAAAGCATAAACACTGTTCTGCTGCTGTAAACTTTTGTCATCATAACGTCTAGACAGGATAGGGTTAACATCTGACCAGAACAGTGTGTTCCCTCAGCTGGTGTCTACTTCTTTCAAAAGCAGGTTCTCTTACTCCAGCTATGGATCTGACAATATGAGCTGCTTCATCCCTGCAGCCTTTGAAGGTCCCATACAGTCACAATGCATCTTTATTGGGCTTGGAAGTTACATAAAGTCTACAGCATAAAATAGAGGCTGTGGAAATATGAATTTGGGCAAAAAAAAAACAAACAAACACACAAGCCAGTCACAGCCAATCATAGTGAAACGAAAATTAGCTCCACCCCATGGACCAACTTACATTATTCCGGACATTTTCAGAAGTGTCCTTGTCAAAAAAAGTCATAAAACACACCCGACTTCAGAGCCACACAACTTGAACATACTTTAACATAGGAACATGGTTCAAAGTTTAAACAGGGCACAGACTAATGGACCTTTTTGGTGTCAATAAGTATTTTTGATAACTAGTATGGGTTTCACAAAATCACAGTTTAGGCTTTAGGTGATTTTCAGACTCTTTTTAGTTTTTAGTGGAAGTCAATGGGACATAATGTTGGTGAATTAGAGTGGGCTTGGACAGTGCAGAAAGGCTCTGAAATTATCCAAAAAATTCTGCTTAAGCTGCCATTGTTCTGAGGCCGTTTGCACCATATTCATAATTTTTATCAGAAACGTAGCTACACTTGTCTAGTTTCAGAAAATGTGTTCTCCAAAACCCTTTGACTAAAAAGAATTTACATGATCTGCCTTCGAGTGACAGAATGTCCTGCCAACTGTTGCATTGAAGCCCATTATAAGTTAGAGTGGACATGTCTGTTCTTCTCCGGGGTGCTGTCTGAATTGCCATGAACCGAGAAGGACCAGAGTTGACTAGCTTGGTGTGAATTGACAAAAGAAGGGTTGAATCCACGTCAGCTAACACTGGTCTCACACTGGTTGCTGGTGTGAAAGTGGTTTAATTTAGGGCGGAATCTGCCATAAGTAGCAGGTACACTCAAAATTTCCATGAAATCTTCCTGTTCTGTTTACAGTGGCCTTGTGTCAGAATCTGAGTCAGAATCTTCCCAGCTCACTTTGGGGATAACCTGTAGTTCAGCCAATCGGAGTGTTTAGTGCGAAGTGTGGTACTGCAGCACCTCACAATCCAGCATATGACAAAGACACCTTTGGAAAAGCAACACTCTTTATTTTGTCACCACCCTTACAGAGGTCTTTAGCAAAATACTGTCACAAGATGGGACCTTAAAGTCTGAAAGCCTTGATCGTCTGTATAGTCATGAGGTCTCAGCCTCAAATTGTGAAGCGCCTAGAGCTAATCAGTGATTATGATTGGAGCTATACAAATAAAAATTGAATTGAATAGAATAAAGTGCACATGACATGTTCATTTGCAGCAATTTACCATATTTTCCGGGTGATATGTCGCTCCGGAATGTTAGTCGCATGAGCCAAAAAATGCATAATGAAGAGGAAAAAAACATGCATTAGTCGCTCTGGAGAACAGGTCGCATTTGTTCGGGGAACGCGCTTCAAGCACTTGGCTGGGCAGTCGCGTGCTTGACGCCAGAAGCGAGAGCTCGCATCTCGCCTCCCCGCATCACCGGGTAAGTGACGGCACCGACACGTTCAGTGTTAAGCTGATGGCAGGTATGGTTGTTACCAGTAATGTCTACATTTTAAATTGTCAATAATACAGATGTGGCAGATGCAGGTACACAAGCCTAGAGCGACATCTAGCGGCTGTCAGTGTGACAAACACCCAATACTTGAAATATTTTAATAAATTCATCACTCCGGTATATTTGTCGCTCCCCTAGCCATGAGATTACAAGCCATGGAAAACATGAGATTACAAGCAGGGAGCCCTCTTCCTGAAATGACTGCATTTACTTTATTTGGAGTTTGCAGGTGAGGGGAGGAGTTTCGCTAGGTAACCTCATTGCCCTTCTTTGTAAACAATAGAAGTCCGGTGGGGGCTGGTGTTAAATGTAAGCTTGTGTAAGTTCAAGTTTCTGAGTGCTCTTCCAAGAGACAAATTAAAAGTGAATAAGTGTAAGAACTACTATTATTAGCGGTGCAGTCAAGCCATGTGGGAACCTATTTCCAAGCCAGCCAGACGGACCTCCACTCCCCAATACCAAACTAATTTTAAAAAATGAAGTAAACCTGAATATAATATTCAACAAAATAAACAAATCCACATTTTCCAACACATAAGTTCAGTCTAAAGTAGACAGACAAACATTCACTGCAGCTTTAAAAAATCACAGATGTGAATTTTAGAATAAATGTCTGTGGTGACTTCTTACCGTTTTGTTAAATTAAGACATTTTAAACTCTTTAAAAAGGTCACATATCTTAATCTCTGTTGCTTATACTGTATGTGTCTGTAAAAGACTTCCATAGAATTACTGACAAAATAAAATGTGTTGATTTGATATTTCATCACTTTTCTTCTTAGTAGCTCTGCCACACACTAAGATTTCTCTGTGAGGAGTCGTAGCAGCCCATTTTAAATCAGAAATAGCTCCAATTAGCTGAACAGCAGGTCGTTCCTGAGATGACCTGGCTTCAAAATCTGACACAAGGCTACTGAAAACACAGAATGATGCTCTTTATATGCAGTCAAGAATATTGGTCAGCTGGGTGGGGCTAATTTGATTGGACATGATTGGTTGTAGCTTGTAAGGTTTTAAAAATTAGAATTTAAATTTCAAAATGTAGAACTGTACTAGCTCATGGAGGTGGGGCGAATGAATTTTAACCTGACCATGAATGAAAAACAGGTTGATTTTCTGTTGTACATCTTCATCTGAGTATTTCTCAGGACCGGCTGAACTGAGGAAGTCCACATTTTCAGTTTTTATTTTACCTCGAAGAGTGTAAAATGAAAAGACATCCAAAATCACTAAAGGTAAATACACCAAATAATAAAATGTGCAACAATGATCAAAATAATCAAGACAATTAGTAAAAATGAACAAAATATAAATAATAATCACAAAAAATGAGCAATAAACAAAACATGCAACAAAATGAACATAAACAGAAATTTAGAAAATAATCAAGTAAATTAACTAAAAAACAATATAATAAATAAATTGAACCGAAGAATCCACAGAATAAACAATAAAATGAGCAAATATGATCAAATGAACATAAAGGAACAAAATAAGCAATCAAAACTGAACCAAAAACAAAATATGCTATAAAATGTGAACAGCAACACAGGTATAATAATAATAATAATAATAATAAGTAAGTTAAAAAGGAACAGAATAACCAACAAACATCAACAAAATAAGCACTACAATTATCAAAATTATCAAAGAAATTATCAAAATATTTGTTTGGAATACAATATATGAGGCTATGATAAATTCCACATTATGAAATAAGTCTCTATTTGAGTAGTTTTTAATGATATTATTTTACATTTTCTGAAGTACTTATGTTTCCGAATACTTGTCTACTTGTACTTGAGTGGCTAGAATTAGAAACTAACAAAATTTTACTTGAGTACTGTTTCTGGTCACCCAGCACTGATCGTACACAGGACTACATTATCGTACTAATATCATTATCGTACGTCTGGCAACACTGAGACAATAGTTTGTGGCTAATGTTAGCTTATAGCCCCACGCGTTGGCGCCCCATCCTCTCTGTTGATTTCGGCGCAAATTACAAACAAAACAACCGTGTCTTTAGAACATGAGCTTGTCTGTAATTTCACACCCAGTAAATGACGTTTAACGCGGCCGTAAAGAAAGCATAACGTTATGCTAATGTTAGCTACGGTGAATGAAACAAGGGGGGCGGGTTTGTATTTTGGGATGTAGCCTCAGGACATTATAACTATATGTGACTATCCCGAGAAAAGAGAAAAATGTATGATAATAGTAACATGTGGAATGATACACATTCATCCTGATGAGAAAAATTGGTATAATAATAATAAAATAGTGATGTCTGTCGGCTGAGTTCCGCCGCACTGCCCCGACAGCTGTGCCGGGGATGGTCGCGTCTCCACAGCGGCAAACAGCACCGCAAAAGGAGGAGAAGGCAACCCTGGGGGAATGTTTTAGAGCGAACGGAAGATATAACCGATACATTCGCGTGACACCCATGAGCGACTGTTCACATTCAGTAAAATGTATGTTTGAATAACAGACAGCATTCCCAGCTCGAAGTGTGCGCCGCGTCCTGCCGCTGCTAACCGCTAACAGCAAGACTAGCAGCGGCAGACAGTATTCCCAGAGAGATGTGCGTGCCGCGGTCTGCCGCTGCTAACCTTGCTGTTAGCGGTTAGCTCGGTTCACATTAGCTGGGAAAGCAACCTACTGTTAGCCTAGCCGCTAGCAGCGGTGGACTGCCGCCAGCTGACGCAAGTGCAGATATTTCCACCCATGGCTTTTGGCTCCTCTCATTCCCAAACCCTCAGCCAGCGAGATAAATGGATGCTGCAAAGCCCTGGCCGTCACACCACATGCAGAAAACGTACATACAGGAAAGAGACTCTTAGGATTTCTTACCTCTTAAATCTATGCAAGATTTTCGTACACCCGGGGGTAATCAATCACAACACATGAATGTGGTAGTTTAGGCGCGCCCTTATTCTGCAGGACGTTCCTCTAGTATCCCTTGTCTCCAGAAAGAACGGCGCGATGCTCTTATTTTTCCTCTTTGTTTCTAAATTTGGCTCTGTGTTGAATTCAAGAATGTATCAGGATACCTGCTTACAAATAGCGCATCTCCTGTCTGCTCCTCACCTGCTGAAGACTCGAAATCGCTTATTCTCACCGTTATTAAATTCAATAGGGTACGTTGACGACCGGCTACTGCACATGCGCAGAACGAAAGTCAGATTGCATTTCCCAAAGACTGTGAAAGGGGAGATGGGGCTGCAGGGATGTTGAGGCTTCTCCCTAAATCATCATCATGTTTAAAATGTTCTCTCTAGGTGGAATGTGAAGTGGATTTATTTTGTTCCACTGTGCAAAAGTGTGTTTCAGAAAGAAGCAGCATCTTTTGTATGAGAGGCCCACCCCTCCACTTCTCTGTCCCATCCTGCTCTAACACAAT
>JAQQAE010021636.1:0-10421 GCA_029823295.1 Pseudamia nigra | reverse complement strand
GAACCCCAACCAGTCGAGACAGATGTCCCCCTACCCCGAGCTGCTGTGTCTGCTGGGGGTTTCTTGTCGTCCTCTCGGTAGTTCTGTTGGGTTTACTCTCTGTATAGTCTTGACGTTTCAGCCTTGAATTGTGACATGCCTAGAGATAATCTTGGATTATGATTGGCGCTATACAAATAAAATTGAATTGAATCTTCCAAATCTCATTGATGTTGTTCCATTACAGAGCTGGTCATTCTGGCACAGAACCAGGAGCCTCAAAACTGTGAACATTGCTTCATTGTACAACTTTGGAAATACGTGCGCATCGTGAAAACATATCCAAGGCTTGAGGTGAAATTGCCCAGTGCTATCTTCACCTCACTATAGCATTATTGTTCCAACAGGATTGGAATCATTTCTGTTTCAGTCAGACACTGGTAAAATGGGGTCACTGAAATAAATAGTGAGAAGAATATAACTTCTGGGTTACAGCTAAAGTAATAGGCATAGACTTTCCAGTATGAATGCATTCCAGGTGTTTTTATTCTGATACTGAGGTGCAGCTGCTTATTGAGACTCAGCAACAAAAATAACAAGTAGGTCATACACAGAATAAACTACTGAGGAATCCCATGATAAAAGTAACTTGTACTCAGTCGTAGGTGTTGATTTCAGGGGGACAAAGGTGAAACTGACACTTACTAGGACTACTATTAAGCTTGAAGCTGCTGTGCTGTTCTGATTCTGTTGTGGCTTTGGGTCTGTCAGACCTTTTCTTTGGATGGTGAAGGAAACTGTGCTCACTGATACATTAACTTTCTTCGCAGTTTCTCTGTAGTAAATACCTACATTTTTAATGGCCTATCTCTCTTCCATTGTTAAATGCCTTTTTCTCCCCATTTTAACACAATGCTTTCTGCAGTACAATACTGTTCAAATAATGCTTGTGAGGGTATGGTACCACACTGCTTTTATGCAGATAGAGGGGGTTTTAATTAAACAAGCAAACTTGGGACACCTCTAGGAATCAGTTGCACCAACTTTCAAGTCTTGCTCAACCTCCATTGGTGCAGAACAGCTTTCAGTTGTTAACACATGTCTTGTTCCTTGAAAAAGGACTTTTTGTATAATTCGGAAATATACATTATTTTTCTGCTTGGACAAGCTCAACATTTTTTAACCTCCGACAGTTCGGCATTTACCTTTATACCATTTCTAACTATTCACTGAACTTGAACTGCTGAAATTCAATTTTTTTTTAAATGGAAAAATTGGGGCGTTCTACAACTTTTGACCAGTATTTTACGTATGTATAAAAGGTATGTGAAATATGAAATAAGGTATGTGAACTTATATGAAATGGACCATCAGCGAAATTAACATCTATAAATAATTTTACCATTTCACAGAAAATATTAGCTCATTGAGAATTTGATGGTAACAACACATACCAAAAGAGTTGGAACGGGTCAAGAAAAGGTTGGTAAAGTAACGGGCACACATCAAAAACAGCTGGAAGAGCTGTTGGTTCTCGTGGAGGTTTTTTCTTCTGTTAAAGGTTTTCCTCCCCCATCGCCCTTGTCTTACTCTCGGTGGTTCTGTTGGGTTTACTCTCTGTATAGGCTTGAGGTTTTGTCCTTGAATTGTGAAGTGCCTAGACATAATCTTGGAGTATGATTGGTGCTATACAAATACAATTGAATTGAAAATTAAATTTGTGTTTCTACTGTACAGATGTCATAAGGCAGTTGGAAGTCCAATTCATTAATCAGGAGCAGCACCAGAACACCTTACGAACTAAATGACAATGTTGGCAATGTAGTCAGCCGCAGTACATTGTATATACTTGATACATCACCTCGGTCTGTGTGGAGTTTTACATTCATTTTGATGGCCACACTGTTTTCTGTTCTCATTTTCAGTCGGCGTCAGAGCTTTAAATTTGCATGATCATGTGTTTCAGCACTTCATGTGTGGAACACAATCACTATTAAATGCAGGGGTGTATTATTTAATTAAAACAAAGTAATCAAATTAAGTTTGAAAGCAAAAATTAGATTGTCATTGATATTAACAGGTGCTACAAAAAGTAGCATCACTTTTAGACTTTTACTGCCCTCGACAAAAGAAACGAAACAGGACAGAATAAATCAAGTCTCTATGGGTGTAGATGAGAAATGAGGACATAGACTGGTGGTTAGAGCACCAGGTAACAAATCCAAAACTCAGTCTTCATTCCATACGCTGGAAATTGACATGCTGTAAGTAGGTTCATAAACAGGAAAGAAAAGGTGGAGCTCTGTGTGATGAAACTCCAGTCCAGTGAGCAGTCGTTGTTCAGAATCAGTGTAATATCTTACAAGAGTTTACAAAGGGGCTTACAATCATGCATATTGTAGCACCCCCCCCCCCCGTGCTAACAATAGCACTTGGCAAGCAACATGACCACATCTGTGAGCTCCAGACCAAGCATCCGGAGGCTTTTTTTCATGGCCGCAGGGGACTTAAACCAGGCTAAACTGATGGACATTTTGCCACTGATTGATAGGTTGCTATGGAGACATTCTGGTTTTCACCAGATTCAGAGGACACAATATGCTGGTCTGTATGTACAACAACAGACAGCAGGCGTACAGAGCCCACCTGGGCTTCTCTGGTTACATCTCTATTCCGATGGCTGCTGGTCATTGTCTTGTGCTTAAAACAACGAGCTCACACAGAAGATCATGACTGTTTTCTGTGCAGACATTCAGAGAAGCAGCAACAGGTGAACGTGGAGTTTGCCTAGAAGAGTATGTTTCAGCTCTTTGTGGCTACTTTAGCAAATGCACTGATTATGTCACCACCACTAAGAAAAGTGCAGTGTAAGGCACTGGATTCAACATTCAGGTGTGAAGATGTGGAGGCTTTGAGAGCAACGAGGAGGTAACAGAAGACTGGCATCAAGAGGCTCCTGGGTCATTTGCTATGAACGTCTTTTATGCTTTAAAACAACCAGCATCCCATCTTCCTCCATTCCACCCAACAGTGGCACCTCGTAACAATGTGTTTCGGGCACCCCACTGTACATGCTCCTCACGTATGCAAAGTACCCTGGATCAGTGATTCTCGACTGGTCTGGCTTCGGGACCCACCATCATGCCTTAATGACAAGCTGTGACTCAAAATCAAGGAAAATGGTCAACTTCTCAAATGTATTGAATGAAAAAATCATGCAGTTTGATCCTGAGCTAGATAGAGAATAGAATATCACAGAATGCCAACACAAAAAAACAAGTTTTATGACAAACCGAAACCACCAGAAGGTGATGCTACAGGGAAATATTCCCTTTTACTCTCAAGTAATTAAACAAAACTCTTCACATCAGTAACTTCAGCCTTTTTTTAACAGACTCAACAGTGCTTTCATGACAAACAGGAAATAAAAAAGTCCAACTAGTGAGAAGTAGCTTCAAAAAGACTCAAATCATGTAGCTTTATCTAAGCAACTACTCATTGAATATATAACAATTGTCTAATACAACTACTGTAAAGTTCGGGTTATAAGCCGATACTTTTCCCTGCGGTTTGGACCCTGTGGCTTAAAAGCTGTTGCGGCCAGTCTATGACCTCCCACTTGGAGGGTGCCATTTTTAGATACATGGGGGGGGGAAGCTTGGCATCAATGAATCCATGGGGACATGGCTGTTACGGGCGGTGATGCCTTTTGGGTGGGTGTTGTGCGCATGTGCAGCTTACGCCATGTTGTGAGCTGCACATGCACACAACAGGACTGCTATATGCTATTGCTGGTTCAAACTACTGCAGTGACATGCAATTGTGTCTTTATTGGAACAAACAACGGCAGCATGAAGGACAGACTCAATGCAAAAAGATGACAAAATCTTTCAGAGGTATGAAAAGCAGATGGACAAGCGAACACAGAGAACAGATGACCAAGGTCCTTCCACACTGCAGATCCAACTGAAAGCAAAACCAATCACCTCCCAAAAGATAATAAAAAGACTTTAGAAGTGGACCATCCCGGTCTAAGATTCATGAGGTGAAAAGGCCTGGACGACTCTGTGTCAGCAGCTCCCTCCTGACTACGAGGAAAAAGTTACAAACTTTGGCAAATTCACTCATGGGACCAAACGACATCAATATGCAATATGGATGAAGTAGCTTTGACATTTGACCTGCCCCTCACTAGGACTGTTAACAAGAAAGGCGAATTGTCCGTCATGCATTTCACTTGCGTTTTGGGCTGCACAGCATCTGGACAAAAGCATGCCTCCAACTAGCCGTGCTACAGGTACTGTTTGGAAAAATAACTTTTATTTAATTAAAAGTTAAAAATATCGTTCTGTATAACATTTTTCTGTGTGAATATCCCATGTTACAATGTGAAAATCTGTGGCTCTCAGTAAGACGTGGCTTATGTATGGACAAAATAGTTTTTTTCCTTAAATTTAGGGAGAGCAGCTTACATTCAGGTGCGTTCAATAAGGTATTCAGTAAGTTAATCAAGCATTAATCATAAGACTGGCATAATAATCAGAACATTTCAATAACAGACCTTTTTAACAGACTCAGTTTGTGTTTGCATGCAACATACATGAAATAAAAAATGCACCTAGTGACAAATATTTTCAAAAACTCAAATCATGTAGCTTTAGCTTTTGTGACATCCTCAGGTCCTGAAGTCATCTTCTGAAGTACTCAACACATTTATATTTAGGTGAATGGTGTTTTGTTTCCAAATGACACATTCATGGACCAACACCTTGCTGCACAAAACACACAGGTTTTCGTCCTGCTTTTTCCTCAATTTAAGAAAATTCATATCTCATGTACTATAGTGTGAGTTGTAGCTGCATTTCGACATGCTCAATTAACATATGTAAACAAACTTGACGGGTTTTCACACTGACACACTGTTGATTTTTTTCTTAACTTTTTTTGCCTAGGCAAAGGCCCGTGGCCCACTGAAAATGGGTCCTTGACCCACTTTTGGGTCATGACCCACCAGTTGAGAATCACTGCCCTAGATCATACACTGTCTGTGGCAGATGACATGGCTGTGGGCTGATCTCCAAAGAACTTATATACTGGTGCAGAGCAAACGATCTCCTATGATTGTGCGGAAGACTTCGTAGCTGTTTGTAGACTTCAGAACGTGAGGCCACAGTCCGTCCCCTCCTGTCTGGATCAGAGGAGTAGCTGTAGAGATGGTGTCCATGTTTAAATACAAGCCACTGCACATCTCCAAAGACCTCACAGCAGAACATTGTAACAAGGATCCATGTCAGGTATTTTGAAATGTTGACATCGTAAAGAAGGCTAACCAACACCTGCACAATATGAGCAGGCTGGAAACAGGTTGACCTTCTGTCCTGGCTTCTTTCCAGGTTCGTGGTGGCCAGCACATTAACATCCCATGTCACGGTGTGGTATGGGAACTGCTCTGCAGCTGACACAAAGGTGCTGCGACAAGTGGTTAAATCTGCTCGAAAATGACCAACAGCAACCTCCCTTCCTTGAATGATACTTATTACTCATGACACTGAATATTTGATCAGTTGGTGTCTTCAGTTCATAAACCGATTTTAAGTGCGAGTGAAATGAAAGAAAATCAGAATGAGGTAAAAGCTTTACAGTCCCGACTTTTTCTCTCATGTGTTATGTTGTAAATGCCAGGAATGGATCCACATTTACAAATGAAATGGTGTTTACTGTACATTACATAAAATATGTTGTGTTCAAACTGTCAGCAATGAAAACTAGAGGCACTCAGAGAGCACTACCTCTGCCAGGGCAGTTTATTCACCTCCCACCCTCTTTGTAGTGTACAGGAATTTTCTTCATACTGTTGACACGGGGAAATGACAAAACATGTCACAAATTTCCATAATGATGGAAAGGATGTGGATTTCCAGACTGAATCAGCCATACGCCAAAATAAGTCCCTTCATCCAACTGGTCGACTCTGAAAACCACATGTATATATTGTTTAGAATCATGACTTTATCTTCAGTAGCGCAAGAATTGTCAAGATAAATCAGATTTTCCATAATGATGAATGTGGATCTCATTTTCATCATGAAATCTGATTGAATGACACTGAATCTACACGATCTCAACAACATACTGGTGGAAATCACGATTCTACCTCTGTCCATTACTGGACTTTACAAATAGTAATATTGCCACCCTGCAATATGCACTTCCATCTCACAGATCCAGATCATGATCCAGATCCACATGACAATATGTCCAGTGATGTTGTTACGATGAGGGGCGGCTAGCCTAGCTATGAGCCCGTTCGCTAAGCTCCCAAGACAGCCTCCCCCTAACTTCACCGGTCCCTGCGTGTGTGTACAGAACTTGAGTTATGTTCTAAAATAGCCCTAGGTGAGGTGTTTTGACTCTATCCTGTCGAAGGATGAAGGTGTGTGTTTGCAAAACTCACCCCCACACGTCTGGTTCTGGATCTGGCAAGCACACCCATGGAGTCCTTCTGTCCGGCGGTCCATGCACCTCCTTCGGATGAATCAGCCAACCTGCGCTTGGGTCGTTTGTTGTAGTTCAGAGTTTTTTAAGGTGAATATATACAGTAGTCTTAGCGTGCCACTTAAAAGTTCGATCTCCAGTTCGTAGAGCAAATGGTTCAGTTCTCTCAGCTCTGCCGGTCTTTCTGAGCTGCTCTCGGCGTTTCAATCTCTCCTTGTGTTCTTTTCTTCCACGGCTGCTTAAACTAACTCGTTTCCCCCCAGCTGCCTCTCCTCCATGCTGATCACACAGAGCTTACAAAACACGCCCACATCCTTCAAATATGTGTCAATCAGTGACTCCCTGAGCTGAAAACCACTGCTACGGAACCTGGATCATAACAGATGTCACGAGTTGTTGACAGCTAGGTATTTTCACACTGATTAGTCTCTAATTATTGTTGATGATATTAGCAAAAATGTCAAACACGACCCTATGCCACAATATAAAAGAAAGTGACAAAGTAATCCAGAATCTGCATCTCCTGGATCAAATCCAAAAAATAAGGGGTCATAAGTAGCCTGAAGACCACTGCTGGTGAAGGTTTCATCTACCTCTGTCGACTCATTTTTCTGTGATGCTGCTAAAAACAAACAAACCGACATGGAAGCATAACCTTATTGATGAGGTAAAAATCTATTTGAATCCACCAAACTGGACACAGGGTGTACATGAAACTCCACATGGAAGTGTTTCCCAGTCTGAAAACATAACCTGGCAGAAGTAAAGATATGAACATAAATCAAAGTACATTATGGCATCACTGCTTTATAAATTTACAATCTTCACTCCTTTGAGAGTGTGAAATAAGCTGCTGTCTCCACTACAGTACAGTCTATAAAATTCATTATTATCATTATTCTGCAGTTCTGCTCGAGCCCTAAAGATGAATTCCTGGAGTGCATTAATATGGTAAATCACTGAATTCATCACATATAATAGTACCATTATAGAATAATGTTCATTAGCTAATGTGAACTTGCTGAGAATCTATTTGTGTCCTTAGTCGTTTGCTGTCTGCTCGCACTTGTAACGTCTCCGTTCTTTATGAAGCCTCCCAACATTTTAGACCCAAGGAGATCCTCGAATATGAAAAGATGCCAAACCCAGACAAGCAATAAGGGCTGATGAGGTTTTATGTCTGGGCCCTTCCATTCCAGTACTTAGTCCAGCTCCTCTATTGCTCTGGGCTCAAATAAATGGAAAGAAAACATCCCCTTTCTCAGCATTTTATTACTTTTTATTGTTAGTATATGCTTGTGGGTGTTTTTGTTGGAAATTATTGAGATTGATATATTTAATAACGCTATGACAGTAGAAGCAGATGCTGTTGGAGGTAAAACTATTGAAACTTTCAAAATCTATGGGCAGGTGGTTATTAGTGTGAAAGCACATACTGTGGGCAAAGACTGGGTGTACTGGCACTGTTCCTGGACTTCACTTCATACACCCATCCATCTGACTGCGCACCTGTTTGATCGCGAAGAGTAGGACAAGGACTCAGGACCCAGTTGACATGAACTTTGGATGGGAGAAATGGCAAACTGCACCTGGGTAGACCTTAATAAAAATAAAATAGATGTCTATGAGAGGTCTTGTAATCCATCCATCCATTCATCCAGCCATCCATCATCCTGGTCAGGGTCTCAAGGCAGCAGCCAAAGCAGAAAAGTCCAGACTTCCCTCTCCCCAGCCACCTCCTGGAGCTCCTCTGTGGGGACACCCAGGTGTTCCCAGGCGAGTTGAGAGACAGAAGCTGTGTCCTAATTCAGGGGTCGCAGCGGAGGTCGGCTGCATTTGTTGGCCATTGACGTCATATCCGAGCGCGAAGGCTGTGCCATTTCGACGGCTCCTTCATATCGAATGCAACCTTCACCGGGCAGAAAACGAAGGACACAACGACCGTATTTTCTGGATTACAAGTTGCATTTTTTTTGCATAGTCTGGCTAGGGAAGCAACAAATACATCAGAGCGATGAATATATTAAAATATTTCGAGTATTGGGTGTTTGTCACACTGACAGCGTTAGACGTCGCTCTAGGCTTGTGTACCTGCATCTGCTGCACCTGTAACATTACCGGTAACAACTATGCCTGCCATCAGTTTAACACCAAATGTGTCGGTGTCTTCACTTACCCGGTGAGGCGGGGAGGCGAGCCGCGAGCTCTCGCTTCTACCGTCAAGTGCGTGGCCACCCGGCCGAGCGCTTGAAGCGCGTTCCCCGAACAAATGCGACCTCATACACATTTTTTTTGTCTTCATTATGCATTTTTTGGCTTTTGTGACTAACATTCCGGAGCGACATATCACCTGCAGAGAGTGCTGTTGGTGCCGGTCCACAGCATCGTCCATCAGGTGGGTTTGCAGGGCCGACGCAATCGACGGCTGCCATGTCACTGAGAAATGTTATAGAGCAAAAACAAAAGTTCACTGAAAATGCTACATTCTACCCGCATTTTTGAACAGAATCACATCAAATATGGTGAATTACAAAATTACATGTAGGTTGTGTCTCATATGTCAAATATTTGTATGACTATGAAATTCACCCATGTAGTTGTAGAATAGGAACACCAGGGTCTCAAATGTGCTCCCCCATCCATGGCTCCTTTCCTGGTTCAGGAGAGCCAGCAGCACTGTGAGGGGCTCGGGTGTCGTCCCCATGAAAGAACCTCTATAGAACAGGGGCACTGAGGTTGACCCTGCAATACAGAGGTCTGGGCTGGTGTAGTAAGATAGGGAGAGAAACAAAAGAAGTGTTAGCTGAGTATTAAGTGTGCAGTACTTAGATTACTCTGTTTCACTATTATATTTATGACACATTACACATGAATTAGAAGTGACACAGTACTCAGATTCTCACTCTTTTCTGTTATGTACTGTACATCAATAGTTATTCTGATGATTATTATGGACACATTTTGCTGAAGGTTAGTGAGAGCATGATAAAAGCAAGGTAGTAGTTCCAACAGAATGAACTGACAATGAATGACACGACATGTCTTATGTCTTAAACAGTCTAACAGTGAAGCCACTTTGACCATTTACAGGAATTTGCATCTGACAACTGCAGTAGTGTGGAGGCCAGGGTAAGAAAAGACAAAAGAAGTGTGAGATTGTAATATTGACAGCAGATTAAATGAAACAATGCATACTTTTTGGCTTATTTTTCAGTTTATGGCTATTTCAAGCTCATTTGTGGTTACGTTTGAATGAAAGTGCAAAATAGACAGTTTTACTTTTTATGTTACGATAACATCCTCCATCTCTGAGCAGCAACAGGTGCCTTGTCATCATTAGACAAAGGTGGGAACATCTGTGCTAATTTATGCAAAGCTTCCGTGGGCTAGACTGTCCCATCTCACGACTGTTTGGTGTAGCCTTCGCCGCAGTCTTCGCCGTCTGTGAAGACTACAGCCCCTGAATTGGGACACAGCTATAGTCCCTTCAGCTTGTCTTGGGTCTGCCCCAAGGCCTCCTCCTAGTTTGAGCTAGTTTTGGCAACTGGGAATTGGAGCACCCAGGCCCCTATCTTCGGCAGCCACCCACACCACACAGCACCAGACCCTTACGACCATTCCTGCAGGTGGTGGGCCCACAGAAAGACATAGTCATAAGGGTCTGGTGAATCACTCTAAGGGCGTACTCACACTAGGGCCATTTTGGCTCGAGCCGCGCTGGGGCCCACTTCACACTTTTCCAGAATTCTGCGCATTTCTGCTCACACTAGTCGGTGCCTCGGCGCGATGGCCTTTGTACAGACGTCATCACGTCGTCTGTACGTCATCAGGAAGTGCTGAACAGCAGAAGCCGCGTCTACAGCGTCATGGTTCTTTTAACAGAAGAGAAAAACCTCCAGCAGAACCAGCGGCTCAGGGTAGGCGGCCATCTGCCTCGACCAGCTGGG
>JAQQAE010021635.1:0-10421 GCA_029823295.1 Pseudamia nigra | reverse complement strand
AACATAACACAACCCACAGACTATCAAAATAAAACAGGAAACAGAACTCACAGAAAACAAAATCCCAGATCATGACAAGTGCATGTTTTTGGTTGTGGGAGGAAGCCGGAGTACTTGTAGAGAACCCACGCAGACACAGGGAGAACATGCAAACTCCACACAGAAAGACCCCACCGCCCAGCGTTGGGATCAATCCCAGGACCTTCTAGCTGTGAGGGACGAGTGCTTCCCACTGCACCACTGTGTCACCAACAGTGTAAAATTTTCTATGATAAACATTTTTACATAAGTTAATATTAAAAATGTGAGTGGTTTAGGTTTAACAGTGGATTTTTGAGGGGAAAGTTGAAGAAACTAGAGAATTTGTCATGGTTTTATTTCAATTGCAAAATGTGCAAAATGATGTAAAATAGATGAAAATATTGCGGATGGTGGAAAAAAATGAAAATATACACCAAAGGAAACAGAAAAATACTCAAGAAAGATGATAGTGTAATAGATGCAACTAGATAAAAAATGAAGTAACAGATGCCAGACGATGAAATAGATGCAAAAGATGCAAAAAGACAAAAAACATGAAGTACATAGATGAAAATGATGAAACAATAATTCCATAGTTCAATCCCATTCATTGTGTTTTACAACATTTTTGGTGTCTTCTACGGAGTAATATATGGATTTTAAGCAAGCCCTCTGGTAGCTCAGTGATTAGCATGTGTGCCTCACAGTAATACCCTAGTTATGCTATTTTTCCATTACAGTACACTGTTGTAGCACTACTCAACTGTCCTCTACTCGCTTTTACTTGCCTTACTCTACTCCTACTCGACTCTACTCTACTCAACTTGACTCTACTCGGTTCCGGTTGTTTTCCATAACTGAGTAGCCCCTCAATGTGGGTGGAGTCCTCATAAGGCTGGCGTACACAGGTATTTTAGAAACGTGAATGGTACACAATGAAAGTACACCAGCCTCTTTTCTCTCTCCTCTTCAGAGAGGCATGCAGCGCTGGAGTTGTCCCTCTGCCGGTGCTCTCTCTCCGCAACTATTTTGCAGAGTGTACTATATCAGCATATTCAGCACACGGTACTGTGTGCACTGGGTTTGCTGCATTCCATACACATACTGTATCTGGATTCAGCTACAAACACAAGTGTATCCAGTGCTCACTGTGTGTTCTGACATCCACAAGTGATATTGCCATAGTACAATGTAACAGTGATCAGACATTCCAAACTGTCTATTTCAGTCAGTCATGGGCAGGAATACAGTGTTTTTTCCACCTGTGTGGATTTCAATTACCCCCCCCCCCACACACACACACACACACACATGGCTCTGCATTAGTATGTCAATGTTTGTCTGTTTGCATGGAAATGTTTAAACTTTTAGCCAAATCTTGTTTATTGGCTCCAGTATGTGACATTTCTGTGATGTTTGTTGGTTTCTTCTTGATTTCACTCGCTGTTTCCTGTTGCTGCGCATTCGCAAGTCACTTCTAATTACATCCTTCCCTGGCCAATCAGTGGCCTGCAGTCTGGTAACGTCACATTTTCTAGTCAACATGTTCTACTCACATGGCTGAGAAGGTGCTATAAAAGTACCTGGTACCAGGTACTGTAGCCTTGTAGAAAACCCTAAAACCGAGCAGAGGCGAGTTGAGTAAAGCTGAGTAGGTGCTAGTGGAAAAGCCCTATTTGATTCCCGCTTGGGGAGCCTTTTCGTGTTCCATGTTCACATGTATGATTTGGTGAGATAAGGCCGTTTTTTTACATTTTTGCTAATACACTAATCTAATTTTCATTATAATCCATCCAGTAGTTCTCGTGTAATCCTGCTAACAAACAAGCAAAAACCCAAATGAAAACATAAACCTCAATGGAGAAAGGTAAAAAAAAACCCTCAAAAAACAATTTACAGACTTTGATAAAGGTTTTCATGGTCATCTAGAAACAGCACAACAAACGTGAATAGATTTTGGTGGTGATCTGCATCACTGTCTGGGGCATTTTCAACATGTTTTTCTTGTACGTCCTTAAAGTGCATAT
Organism: Pseudamia nigra; assembly: GCA_029823295.1. Lineage (NCBI taxonomy): Eukaryota > Metazoa > Chordata > Actinopteri > Kurtiformes > Apogonidae > Pseudamia > Pseudamia nigra. The sequence goes on along the minus strand of JAQQAE010021635.1, from coordinate 8,373 downwards.
GACATAATTTTTACATAACCAAGAAAGGCCACCAAATGCAAAAACAAACATATTAAAAATAATATTATATATAAAAAAAACATCCCCTGATCACAAACAGAACTGTTACAGCTGAGGAAAAAAGACGTTTGTGGATTTCACTGAGAATCCACTGCAAAGGCCAGCGCTATATTGCTGACATCACAAACAGCAGCCGTATTCTGGTTATAGAACTGTACAGATTCAAGCTGCATTTGGACGAGACACAGCCGAGCGACCACCGTGACAGTGACTCTGACAGCCCCGACTACATGTCCATTGATGAGAATGATGGCCAAGACTCTCAAGGGCACGAATGCCTGGGCAACACAGACTTGAAAATAGTTTCAGATCCATGACACTGTGTAGTAATTTACACTGATTAATGATGATCATGTATCCACTGGTGTGAAAACGATAACCCCCCCCCCAGTTACCCCCGGGGGTAAGGTCTAATTTTACCGATACTCACAGCTCCTGCCTCCTAATCAATGAATAAAACCACACATCACATACACCTCTGTAATTGACAGAATGTCAGCTAAAAACGTATCTAAACCAGTTTCAGGTCAACAAACCACAGCTCACACAACAATCATTATGTTCACAGAGTCAAAAGATAACAACTCTGCCGAATCTTTTATTTGTCTTATACTAAATCTAGATTGTAACACACTCAATGAAAGCTCACGCCGAGCTGAATCCAGCTGTTTTGTATATAACTTATGTGTTTAACTTTCAACACCGCACAGCAAACAGACAAACAATACAGAAAAATCACAGCAACAAAACCAGGCAATGATAACAAAGTTGATCTTGCCTTTGATGCTTCTCATCAAAAGTTGCTCCAATGTGAATAAAACTCCATAATGTGGTAAATCCGTTTGATATATTTCCAACAACTATAAAATCACTCAACATTCTCTTCTTTTTGGGTCGTAACACTGTGATGAATGCCATCAAACCTCATACATAACAGCATGTGCTTCCATGTATTCGTTGGTGAAGTGATGCTGCACAGCAGTGAACGGCCCATTTCTTCAAGAGATTGGAGTCCGTAGGAAATCTAAATAAACTTAAACCATCCTCACGAGTGTTCAAACAATAGTCTGCCACACGATGATCAGGCATGACTGGCAATCCCACCACTTCCAGTCGAAATTCAGACACTGACATATAAAACACAACAGAAATAGCTGGCAGCTGACAGAAACAGTCTCTGTTAGTGATGTCATATCCGGTTGATCTAGTTTTATGGAAGCTGTCGCATTTTTCCTGGCGCTCAATTCAAAATCAATACATTCCTGGTTTGTGAGTTGGCATTTGATCAATGTGGTTCAAATGCTTTTGATGTGATGTAAACAATGGCAAAAAAAAATATTTTTGTGTCCTATGCACTTTAAACAATGCCCACAAAAATACAGGGTAACATCATTAAAGGCTCTACTACATCACACAGTCTGATCTGGAACCCGATGACAGTCGGCATTCAAATAAACGCACTGTTACTTCATAATTCTAATTACTCGAGTACAAGTAGAAGCACTTGTAAACGTAAGTACTTGAGTCAAAGTAGAAGAGTATCATCAAAAAGCTACTCAAGTAGTAACTTCATTACTTTGTGGAATTTATTATGGCCTTGTACAGCTTATTTTTTTTAAATTATGTTCCTTTTTTGTTCATTTTGCTGCATATGTTGTTCATGTTGTTGCTTATTTTCTTCATTCCTTGTTCATTTTGTTTATTATTTTGCTCATTTAGTTGCTTATTTAGTAATTTTGTTCATTTTTTTGTTGAATTTGTCGATTATTTTGTGTATTTTTGGATTATTTTATAAACCTGTGCTCATTTTGTTGTGTAGTTTAATCATTTTGATAATTTACTTGTTTTAATTTTTATCGTAATCTATTATTTTGTAATGTTTAATTACTCCTACTCAATATAACTAGAGTAGAATTACATTCAGAAGTACCACTGTATTCTACCAAACACTGACTCTTAGAAGTACATTTTTTTGTAAAAACTACTCAAGTACACTTGAAGGAGTAAATATACTTCCTCTGCCCGACAGTGATCCAGAGTGCTGTGAAGAGGGGGAGACTGAACTGCCTCGGTGGGGGTCTGTCCTCTCCAACTGCTTTCCACTTGTATTCATCTCATATTGAAACAAATTTACTACTCGTCCCAACCGCTGCACAAATGTGTTTTTTCTTATTTTGATTATTCCTGGATTTATTTATTTATTTATTTTAGATGCTCTGTCTTTCACCTCGTGCACAAATTAAAAATGTGCATAAAGCTGCAGCACAGTGTGACAGTATTGAGCTCTGCGACCCCCTCCTCCCCTCCATTACTGCATTGTTTCCTCTCCAGGTGAATACTGGATAGATCCGAACCAGGGTTGCCATAGAGACTCCTTTAAGGTATTCTGCAACTTCACTGCACAAGGAGAGACGTGTCTGCACCCTGACAAGAAATTCCAGTCGGTTAGTTCATTTGCACAAACACGCCACACGCGCATAATTCATTCCTCTTTTGTGTCGTTCCTCTTTTGCTGACACTTTTATTTGCTTGTTCATTTGTTTGTCATTAGGTGAAGTTAGCAGCGTGGAAAGGAGAGAAGCCCGGCTCCTGGTACAGTAAATTCAGGAAAGGACGACAGGTATAATGTCTGATCATTTTCAAGCTAATAGAGTGTGACAGTGTGTGTTTTTATATGCAACACTTCATTAAAGCATGGAGGTCCAGAAAGATAAAGATGTCATTGCCATTTAAATGTTTATCACCGTGATTTAATCATTATTCCTGGAAAGTTTTAGCTGATTTTGGACCTGAGTGAAAGTTGTTAAATGGTTATTTGTGGATGTTATGGTCAGAAGATCGATAGATATCATTGATTACATGTCATCATAGTCTGTGTATATTAATGACAAAGTGACCGTGACGTCATCCAATAGTTTCTGAAGGGCCGTTTTCAGGCCAATCAGGTTGTCACTTCCTGGCTGCAATTTTGGAGCCAAAAACAGGATGTAACCATATTTGGATGATCGGCAGTGGGGCTAACTGTGCATTCATGCCAAGGGACTCATGGGAAAGCTAATATTAGCTGCTAGCTTGCTGTCAAACAAAGTCATTTTACAGTGTTGTTATTATAAACCCTTACCCACAGCTGCAGCCGAGTGTATGTCATGTACTATAACTATGAGACGATATGAAGGCCCAAATCAGTCTGACTGCACTAGCGAGATAACTTACCATTGTGACTTGTCAGTGATGGCAGTGATTTGTTGAATTATTTGCAGTAATATCATTATAAGGAAGGAAAACTTTAAAGATGGACCACCACATTACTTATTAGAGGGTCCAAATAAAACGTTGGAGACCACAATCACTCATGACAAACATTTATTCACTTAGTATTTTCAGAACTGACAACTTCATAGCCGTCAAGCTAGTGTGTCTGTTCTTCTCTTACCTGTACCAGATGTTGAAGGAATCTGAAATGTGTCACCTCAGTCATCCTGTGGTTAGACAAGATGTCTATGACTGTATTCAACTCAGCGAGTGAGTGCATGTGAGTCGCCTGTCCACACACGGTGGACCTCTGTGAACAATCGGCTACTAGCTAGTGTGCCAACATCTTAGACTGTACCTTCAATGGATGAGAATATATATTTATTTAGGGTATTTTTGGCCGAAAACTTACATCCTTTACCTTAAAACAAGAGTAGTGACATGTACAGTACTTATACAAACCCACAAAAAATGTTCTACATAATAATCATTACCCTTTCATTACTCAGTCCTAGTTTATAATTCCTATAATTCCTAGTTTATAAAGTCCTATAATTTAACCAATGATTCAGAAATATGAAGATGTTTAAGAGTTGACTTTTCAGGCACTGGAGCAGGGACTGCTGCAGTGACATTTCCTGTGCAGTGCATTAGTGTTGACAAAAACAGTACAGTCATTGTCCTTGGTGCTGCATTTGATGAAAACTCAGCCAAGGAAGTGGTTGTTACAGGTATAGGACGCAAATTACCACAATAAAAGAGAACCGTACATAGAGCTGGCAGTTTCCACCAGAATAGGCAGTTTGTTATCGCAGACAAGTGGAGACAAATGGAGTGGCAATAGAGAGGCTTTCTGCAGCAGAGCTCCATGATGGAGGCAAATATTCACTGTGCCAGCGACAGCCGTGGCCAAAGGGTTTCTGTGTTGTCCGTCCGTCTGTCTGTCCATCCGTCTGTCCAGAATATCTCTGAAACAGCATGAGGGATTTTCAACGGTACAAATATCCACTGCCATCTTGAAACAAGGCTGAAATTATTAGGATTAGTTTGTCAGTGGTCACTGTGACCCGACAAAACACATTTTCAGCTTCGAGTCAAGGAATAATTCACTACACATGAGTCTGGACTATGGACCAGAAAGCAGAGACATTAACGCTCAAAGACCCCGTTGACCACTGATGGCACTGTCAAAAACATGCAAATGAACTGTTATTTTTCATACAACACTGGCACGTTGTTAACTTTCTGATTTTGTGTCTCCACTCTAGTTTTCCTACTCCGGGTCTGACGGTGTTCCGATCCACGTCGTCCAGTTGAACTTCCTGAGGTTGCTGAGCGCGACCGCCAGGCAGACGTTTACATACCATTGCCTGAACTCTGCCGCCTGGCTGCACACCGCCACCTACAGCCACGAACACGCACTGCACTTCAGAGGCAGCGACGGAGAGGAAATGACATATGAGAACACACATTACATCAGTGCATTGTACGACGGGTGTCAGGTGAGCAACGCACACGTCTGTCTGACTGTGAACAAACAAACCTTTGTTAAAGGTCCCATACTGTGAAATCCATCTTTTGTGAAAGTATGAACTTGCTCAGTGCTCCCAGAAATAGTCATCACAAGATGGAGCACAGGGAAAATTCTTGCAGTATGTATTCATTCCATTTTCCATTCAAAACAAAACACAAAAACAAAAAATGACTCATTTTATTTTATTTTCTAAGACCAGAGTGAAACAATGGATAACAACTCTCTTTTTCATTAGTGATTTAGTGCTCAGATTGAAAGTGCAGAAAATGAAATGATTTTCATTATTATGTTTACAACACCAGAAGTCATCTTTGTTTAGATGTGTTTACTGTGGCTCATCACCACACAAATTTGAGTGTGCACCCTGGTTTCACTCATGATCACACAGCAGTTATATACAGAGTTGTGGGCTGCATCCGTGGTTTGATTTTGCCAACTGTATGTGCAGTGGATCGAACACCGCACAGCTCATCAGCCTGAATGGGGCAGCTCTGCTCGGTGCCGAGCCACATTCAGCTACCAAAGCAGACCAGACTTCTGTTGTGTGCAAAGAAGAGATTAGCAATGGAGCTATAAAGCTAAACTGTTCCCCTTCACCTGACCAGCCTCCATGGGCTACACCGTCACATTTAACGACCATTAGGTGTGGCCTTTGCAGACCACGTTGGCTGCAGCCCTTGAATTGAGACACAGCAAGAGTTACACGGGGGATTTTGGACAACCTAAAATGTCAAATCACACTTTATTTTGTGAACACCCTCACTAAAGTAGACACAAACAGTACAGATATGAGTGTGACTGGACCTTTAACGTGTGCTTTTGTTCCTCTCGTTTAGACTCGCTCAGGGCAGGAGAGGACGGTGTTGGAATTCGATGCTCCGCACTCCAACACGCTCCCCATCATCGATGTGGCTGTGTCCGATTTTGGAAATGGAAATCAGAAATTTGGTTTCCAAGTTGGCCCAGTCTGCTTCAACGGTTAACTTAGTCGAGGGGGTGGGTGGGGGGACTACAGGAGTAATTTAATAGGAAAAGGAGCCATGGACATTTTTACATGCAGGGAGAAAACATACAAGACTTACCTGGTGACACATATTTATAAGATGATTTACCTTCGACAGTGTTTTTTCATGTAAACATTCATTCCTCTGTTCAGGTCACATTCATTCATACATTCATCTCACTGATGTTCTCACCACTGATTAACTGCTTGTCTTTTAAAGGTTCAATATGTAACAAATATGGAGTATTGAAAGTGTTTGAATATTTCCAGTGTTTTTGTCATGCCTGACTACCATATTTATTTGCTTTTCAAACATTCTAGGACGTATTCACACATGTGGCTTGTTTGCTTCATTCCAATTGTGATTTGTTGTAATTGTCCCTTGGGCCGTTTCTGTTCACAGGGTAACCGTCTGTATCAGTCCAAAGTTTTTTAAACAAATGCCGTGTGCAAACAAACGGTTCCCTGATTGGTCAGAAATCTTCTCTGGAGGGATGAAGAGTCGACTCGCCTCAGGAAAAACGACAACCATGGATCATCAGCTGTGTTTGTGGCTTTTTGTGTTTCTCTGGTTAATATATCAGTGTTCACTAAACGAACAAAATATCCAGAAAATAACGTCTTGATCATAGAATACAGGGTGTCCATAAAGTCTCTTTACCATTTAAAAATGTGTTATAAAGGCTCCTGATGAGATATACTGTATTAATCAGATTTGTTCTATTCTACTCAGTGGTTGTCAAAGTTTTTAATCACATTGCTTTACAATGTGCAATCGAATCATTGGTCTATTTTTTTTCAATGAGACGTCAGTTACTGCAAATGTTTACCTTGACCTTTTGACTGAATATGTAGCACCACAACTAGATGACCTTCAACCAACCATCATCTTCCAGCACGACGGTGCACTGCCACATTGGGGTTTGCCGTGGATTGGAAGGGATGGACCACCTCATTCACCAGGTTTCATTCCTCTGGACTTCTGTCTATAGGGTTATGTTAAAGATATCATTTATCAGACAAAGATACTGTACGTGACATTACTGACCTAAAGCAAAAGATTATTGATGTCATTGCCACTGTTGATGAGGCTACAGTGAACATGGCAAGAAATTGAGTACCGTCTTAATGTGCTTCGTGCAACTAATGGTGCCCACATAGCGGTGAATTAAATGAGGTAAAATATTTTCAATGTCTAATTCTCATTTTACAATAATTTGCACATATTTATCTTTTTATTTGCTTTTGTAATAAAATTGTGAAATGGTAAAGAGATTTTATGGACACCCCATATATTAGGTATATTAAGTGACCGTTATGTCGACCACTGGCCATTTTGAGGCCAATTGGGTTGTCACTTCCTGGATGACATTTTGGAGCCAAAAACAGGATGTAACCATATTTGGATGAACAGTGGCAGAGTTCCAGGGGTCTTATGGGTAAGCTAATGCTAAGCACTAGCTTACTGATATGGTTATGTTTCAGTGTAGAACCACAACTGCAGTCAAGTGTATCTCCAGTAAAACTATGCTCCTTTGAAAAAACACAGGATATGAAGCTCCAACTCGCCTGGTGAGATACCATGGCGACCTGTCAATCAAACGTCAGCAGGTATTTGCCGAATTATTTGTTGTAATATGTTAATGGAAGAGCAAAAAATGGATGATGGACGAGATCACCTATTAATTAGAGGGTCAAAATAAAACATTTGAGATCATGATGACTCATGACAAACAGAGAAGTCCAGTGTAATTCTATGGGAGTCGGGTACTGCTATGTCAGCCTCACTGAACAGCCCCTTTCATTGCCCACTGGTCTTGATGCATCTGATGAGACGAATATGTGCCACTGTAAGGAAGCGCAGGGTCCTGAGGGGCCACATCCCCACACCTCCACACCACATTACAGGCAATTTAAGGTAAACTTTGTTAGATTCTACCTATCTTGCCAACTCCTCCGTCTCATCAGCTTATTCTTTTACCATTTCATCCTACTTCAGCTGCTGCAAGTGAACCGCTATAGGGATCGAACAGATTGACCCGAGATCACCTAGAAGGGGTGGTCTCGGGCCCGCTTGTTTTGTCCCACAATGCAATTACAATATTCACACATGCACAAACAAACGGGCTTTTTGGGGATAAACCCTCAGTTGGTGCAGTTGTTTTATAACAACTGCACCAAATGGTCCAGGTGTGAATACATCCCTAGTGTCGTAAAGTTCATAAAGGGACAATTTTACCTATGCATCGCCAAAATGAATGTTTTTGATTACGTTTTTTGTTCTTTTTTCAAAGTGTGTAGATCTCATACCTTTTTTGACATGTTTTGACTGTCTCCTGCAGTCTTCCTCAGAAAACGTCATCTGATGTCCGGCGATGTGTCCCATCAGCAGTTTTATCCTCTTCGTAGGCGTGAACAACCTGACAGATCCACCAGGTTGGCCACGCCCCTTGCCGTGTGGTGATCTTTGTAGGAGAGAGTCCCAGGTGTGTGAAAGTACTGTATGAAGGCCCCTTTATCCCGG
>JAQQAE010021634.1:0-10421 GCA_029823295.1 Pseudamia nigra | reverse complement strand
AAAAAAATATAATTGGGGTAGGAATACCTTAAAATAAACAGGAACATTCGTAGAAGATTAATTTTCATTTCACTGACCATTTAAACAACTTATTAGGTATTTTGTCTTTTTCAGCAACGCCCCCCCCCCCAAAAAAAACCTGGCCTATTAGTGTGAAGGGAAATGTAGTCAATGCAGTGTCATGGTGTTTCCACAGTTCTACTCTCCACACTGTAAACCCTAACCCTGGTTAAAGAAGGGTCACAGTATATCAAAAATGGGCCTTAATCCTAGTTATATTTAAACCAAATCCCAGTATTTTTCTAACTCTAATGAAAGTACTGTTCTGGACCATTGACCATAAGCGCCTCCAGTAAGGAACAAACAATAAGTCACAAAGCAAGAAATTCTCTCTCTCTCTATACTGTATATATAGATGATGCATATCAAGAAATGCTAAAGTTAAAGTTATACAGTATGTATTGGTGCTTTGCAGAAACAGCACTAAATGTATGGAAGATAATGTTCAGAGCTGTCATACCGTACAGTATATGAAGGAACAGCAGTTTACTTTTGTGGTATAATCATTGCTCTGGTAGCTGCACAGATACGCTTTCTCTCTCTCTCTCTCTCTCTCTCTCCACACACACACACACACACACTCACACTCACACACATGCCTGCTAATCACAGCTTGGTACAGGTAGTGAGGCGTTGGGACTACTGGTGATTGAGCCTCCCTGGTGGATTGGAAGCAGGAATCTGACAGACTCAGATAAAAGGCTGTTTGGAGTTGCCTGCAGCATCAAACAGTATCGGCCGCCCTCCCCTCCTCTTCTTCCCGCCATCACCTCCCCTCTCTTCATTTCTCCCTCTTTTGGTTTACTCTGTTGCCATGGCTACACCCAGCCGGAGCCGTCATGTTGTGGAGGAACCTGTCAGGGAGCCGTGCTTAGATCACCTGATGCGGGTCGCCTCGGCTGGCGGCCTCATTCACATGGCGTCATCATTCAATTTGGCTTTGATTAAGTCTGTACTCCGTAGCACGCCGCGGCTGAGGAGTGCAGTCGGCCTATTTTGTCACTGAATGTTGTGCTCAGGCAATTTTGCCAACCTGATGTTTAAAGAGGACCCCTCTGAACTGCGGAAAAAAAACATTAATACATCCCTTCTGTTCAATTTTGACATGTGTGACGAGAGAGTGTAGGCAAAGCAGTGTGATGTGAGGGGAGGATGGGATGAAATTACCACCGAGGAGTCATGCTGGGGGGCTGGGTGTGTGGCACTTTTCTACATGAATGGGAATAGTATTAGGTAGGATATAAGACTCATTCAAAGCCCACTTAAAAATGAGTTCCCCCTGAAACATTTTGTGTGAAACCTACTACCTGCTGTTTTGGACGCTGTGCTTTTCTTAATGACAACAAAGAGGCATCACCTCTGGTAGCTTGCTGTCCAGTTTACAGCCATGCTAAATGGTGGGCAGTGGGGACACGTGCTAACTGTATGGTCTGCACTGAAGGGTGAAATGTACCCTTCTTCCTCACTGAGCACTGATTTGCTTCTTCTGCTGTTTGTCTCCAATATTTGCTTGCCTTTCATTGTGAATGAATGAATGAAAGCCACTCGAGAGAGGAGGTGTGGAAGTTGTGTAAGGTGATGAGGGGATGGATGTGGAGAGAGAGGGAGAGAATGAGCAATGTCGTGATCAAGAGACGCTGGGACACAGAGAAGGAGATGAATGGGGCTGAGAGGAGGAAAATTGGACAGGAGGCAGGGAGTGAATGAAGATAGAGAACGGCTCGAGATATCAGGAGACAGAGATTGTGAGCTATGTGCAGGTAATAAACAAGGCAGAAATAGATAGATATCTCCAGAGAGGAAAAGAAAAGTGTGTGATTGCATGCATGGGGTAAAGGTAGACGATGGGGTGGTGGTGGTGGTGGGGGGGGGTTGTTCCTCTAAAGAAAGAAAAGATGCCAAGTGAAGGGGAAAAAGAAAAAGCTGAAAAGGAAGGAAAGCTGGAGAGAGTGTGAATAATGACACAAGCAGGAAAGATTTGGATGAACATGCTGTACTTAGACTAACTTGGCCAGCTGAGATGATGTGTATCCCTGCTAAGCTCTCCTTTAGGCAGGCTTAGATCTCATCAACTCACTCCAGGTTGGCACTGGCTTCAAATGCTGCTGCTGCAGAGCTCTGGATTAACCATACAGCCATCACTCACACACTTAAACAGCGGTCTTGAGAGGCTTTTTCTATACTCCCCCTTACTCCCACACCCACCCACAACCACCAGTCCCATCTCGCTTTAAAGAAACTCGTAGGAGGGCCATTCTGAATTGTTGCAAGCGGCTGTCCCAAACCCAAAGACACACTGAAGATGCGCATAGTATATGCAAAGTATATATACTGTATTAGGCTGTTTTGCATCTCTCATCACTTTGATTATTACCTTTCCCAATAAAAGCCCTAAACATAAACAGTGTGTGGCTGATCTTAATTAAGCTTGGCTAATGAGATTGTAGACATATCAAAAACCTCTGATAAATCTCAAAATATCATGTTTTCACACTTTAGAGAGGTGGAAAAGTTGGTGTATTAATAAAAGGTAAATGGGAATACATTCAATAGGAAGAAATACAGCATGTAGTTACTTTTTTTATAGAAGCCCTAAACATAAACAATGTGTGGCTCACCTTGTAGCATGTTATGAACAGGTAGCTCAATTAAACACGTTTATATTGTGTTTTATGATGCTATATCTTGTCATTCTACTGAAATAGTCACAACTAGTCTTAAATAAATTTAGCTTAGTTAATGCGATTTCAGACAAATTAAAGAACCTCTGGAAAATCTCAAAATATCATGTTTTTACATTTTGAAGAAGCGTGAAAGTTGGTGCATTTATATAAGTGAATAGATTTAATGGGAAGAGAGGTAGCATTTAATTATGAGGCCCTACCTGTGCGGGCGAATTAGGAGACTGATTTAATGCAAGAAACACCACCTTAGATGGAAGCAACAATATGAAGAACTGCAGCAACAAAGAGACAAAGGCTTTGACAAACTGTTGAAACCACGAAGCTACTTGTAATATTCACATAATGCACATGTCATCAAAATATACAGTAGAACATAGACCAAGGCTTCATTTAGAAGTTGAACTCTAGAGTGTTAGATCAGTTGAAAGGACCCTATTAATGATAATTATGCATCTGGAGCTTACTGATACATTATTTTATATTTCAGTATACATACTGTATAGGATAGAGGGATATTAAAAACATATCAGATTTATGTGCTTAATTGCTTTATAAATGTGCTCTCTGGTTGAATGACAGAAGTATCACTCAAGTACAATAGCCTTGGAGGTCTTCATCATACCGATAGTAGCTGTTTTTGCCTCCAGTCATGATGATTGTGCCATAGTATTAAAAGAGTTTAAATGAGCGTATCCCACCCCTCAACCTTACCTTCCATTTACTTTGTCTCTAGCTGATTCCAGGACTCTGTATGAGTGTTTATTTTTTTATTCTGGTGCTCTTCCAGATCTTCTCCTGCCAAATATCACCTCCCCCTCCTCCCTCCTTCCCTTCCTCGCTCCCTCTCTGTCTCTAGCTGGATTTCAGGCTCTCATATTCGGAGGCCCTACAATCGATATGGGCTGTCTGTGATTGGGTTGCCTCGCGTGATTCATTTCTGTAACCTTGGTGATGGTTTGATGTGGAGGCTGCACCCATGTCCATATTATGACTCAGTGAGCGCGTGTGGAGAGGAGAGGCTGGTCAGGGGAGGTATTGATTAGTCCTTCACTCTCCCTGCCCTCTTTTCTTTCCCCTCCATCTCCTTCTGTTTTTATCCATCTTTTTTTCTCACTCGCCATGAAGCCTTAATAGTTGGGCCATAATTTGAAATGACTTTGTGTTCTCAAGAAATTATTATTTAACCCTAAGTGCTCCCTCAGGTGTTAATGGTTTTCTTTTTTTTCTCCCCATTTGTCTTTCTCTTCGTTACAGAATTCAATCAGACACAACCTGTCCCTTCACAGTCGCTTCATCCGTGTGCAAAATGAAGGCACAGGGAAGAGTTCATGGTGGATGCTGAACCCCGAAGGAGGGAAGATGGGAAAAGGACCCAGACGACGCGCAGCTTCTACAGACAACAGCACCCGCTACCTGAAGACCAAGGGTCGCATTAGCCGGAAGAGAGCAGGAGCCATAGGTCTTGGTCGGGCCCAAGGTCAGGGTGGTGGACCTGCAATGCAGGGCTCCCCAGAGCATGGCAGTCCGGCAGGAAAAGGAGGTGTGGGCATGGGTAGTGAAGAATATGACACCTGGACAGACCTCCACTCCCGCACCTCCTCCTCGGCCTCCACACTAAGCGGCTGCCTGTCTCCAATTCTGGCTGAGGCAGAGGCTGATGAACCAGAGGAGGCTGGATTGTCATGTTCAGCCTCCCCAAGACTGTATCCGAGCCCTACCAGCACCCGCTCCCCAGCCTTAGGCACTGGGGGTCATTGCCCCACTGTGGAGCTCCCACAGCTCACAGACCTGACTGGGGCTATCAGTCTAGATGAGAGTAGCTACCCACAGCCCCCGCAAATCAAATGCAATGGTTACCCCTATGTGCCTGGGCCCAAGGCAGAGGGCTCCTACTGCGGGCCCATGTATGGGCAAGCTTCTATGGGCATGCTTCGGCACCACACACCCATGGAGACCATCCAGGAGAACAAGCCAGTCAGCTTCCAGCGGCCAATGAGGGGCTACTCAGAGAACAATGCACTGCAGAGTCTCCTGACTGGAGCTTCTCCATACTGCAACAAAGACACGGTGCTAGGCCAGGGGCGGGACACACACACACTATTGACCCAGGGAACCAATGGTGTTCATAGGCAACATAGCCACAATCAGAGCCGCAGTCACAATCATAACCACAATCACAGCCGAGAGCATGCTCATAATCCCAGTCTGCACAATGGCCACAACTCAGTTCACGACCAGAACACAGCCCACCATCAGAACCACAATCAGAGTCACAAACACCAAGCCAGCCTCGAGTACAGTCACAAGCCTCATCCTGCCCATGAATACGGGTCGACACATGAGCACAGTAACAAAGTCAACCCCAGCCATGATCACACCCCTCGCTCCAACCAGATGCACAACCACAACCCCCACAACCCTATGCACAATGGCCCACACCCCCAGGCCCTGTCCCCACGGGTTAGCACTGACATCCTGCAACCCTACAGTCTCAAGACATCAAACCACTATGGGCCTCGCCCCCACCTTCCAACATCCCCCTCCCTGCCACCCAACCCTGCGGGTGTCATGGATGTTCCCCAGGACCCTTGTCGCTTGGCTTCAGCACCTCACCCTCGTCACCAGCCATACCCTGGAGCTCACCATCAGGGCATGACCGACTCCTGGCATGGCTACTACCACAACAACCACCAGTCGGGGAACAACGGTTATCAGGGGCAACAACACAGTTCCCACAATCGCATGGCTGCCAGCCTGGAGATGGAGAACATCCCTAACAGCCTGGACTGTGATGTAGACTCCATACTGCTCAATGACTTTATGGACACAGAAAACATGGACTTTAACTTTGACGGCTCTCTGTCCCAAGGCGTGGGCATGGGAATGGGCATGAGCTTAGGGGCGTTTGCTTGCCCTCCAGCGGTGCACAGCAACCAGAGCTGGGTGCCAGGGTGAACCTAGGCCTGAGGGTCTTGGATAGACACATAGACCGGAAATCTCACCCACTGGGCCAGGCTGCTGGTGGGCTCTACCCTTGGACTGACTGACTGTGATTCTGTTGATTTTTTTTTTTAAACTGTACAACAAAATACATATTGTCATTTTGTTTCCTGGGGACTCCCTGCACCCTCACACCCTCCTCTTTCTCTGTGCTCACCCTGTTTATTAAGCTTTCTGTCTCCATATTGAACCTGCCCTCAATGAGCCCTGTGCTAAAGCCCCCCTGGTTCATCGCCTTCAGTTTTTTTGTTTTTCTACACTCTCCTTCCTATCTCGTCCTGCCTGTCCTAAGCTTTCAAGCACTTTACAGCCATCCTTTCATACAGATGCAGTAACACAAAGACCAGGCAAAGTCACGTTGCGTGTTGGCTTAAGTTTAATGTATGCAATCCACTTTAAAGTATTATCTCCTCCTACAAAGGAGGTGTTGTTTTTGACTTGAGAACATGATCAAACAGCTGCATAAATATCTTTCGATGTAGAGGTGCTCTCAATTGGGGGTTAAAAGGCAGAGAAAGCTTTGAGGTTTAGGGATGAAGAAAAAAGTGTTTTTAGAAGAATGAATTAAAGGGAGGGAGGACTGATATGGAAGGGAACTTAAGAGTAAGTATGTGCTTTTCCATCCAGCTGTTATTAATGTTTTCAAAGCCCCAGTGGAAAAGCTGAAAATTAAAAAAAAAAAAATCACAAAATATCACAGAAAAGTTTGTGTAATAAGTGCATTGGCCAGATTTAGTGAATTATTACATGCTTATATGTGTGGACCAGTACATACCAAACAATATGAAGACTGCAGCATTCACTGATTTAATGCAAGAAACTGACATAAATGCCACATTAGCTTCAATCAACAACAAAATACCACCATTGCTGCACTGGGAAACTATGGTCATTTCTGAGATACAAGAGGAAGAATTTGAAACAACATATTATGTTTGAGTTTGGGGTCAAAAGCTGAAGCCTGCTTCAGTTTTGTTGTCTATCTACTCCTCAAGTGACAACTCAGGTGATGTGATCTTGTGTAAAATACTGCCTATAACATCTTAATGACAGGGAAGAACCCACTCTTAATACTCGCATAACAGTAGCGAGTGGAAATGCGCATTTATTTTGTATTTCCCTTTCTCAAAATCATGAAAATGTGGTTAAGATATTTCGAGTTGCGTGGAAATTGAGAAAGCTGCTCAGTGTGACTCTCCTCCTGCTGCTGGTGTACATTGGTTTTTCCTGTTGTGTTCAGTGCAGGACGACAGTCATCTATCAGCCAAACATCAGCACCACTCAATTGAAATGCAACGTCCCTTCTTTAATCTCCAAAGTAATGCCAGAGTGATGCATCACTGTTGCAAATCTAATGCGCCACTCTGTGTTTTTTCAACCCCCCTTTGCTCTTCAACATCGGACACACCGGCTTAATGTGTTTTGGCGAAAGTGATGATTAAAGTCACTCTGCACTAAATGGGGAGGGATTGAAAAGGGTGGTGTTAGGAAAGGGAGGGGGGCATTGAGGGGATGATAGGGAAGGAGAAATGCAAATATTCCCTCTGTGCCTCTTCCTCTCCATTTTGTGGATTTATGTAGCTTTCCCTGTAATGAAATAAGCAACGATCAGAGCCTGCTGTACATCCTGGGGAGCACTCTGATTGGCCTGTGCCGGGCCGCCTCAGCGTGGCTCCTTCACCGGCTGACCCCACAACAGCTTAGAGAGCAGTTGCGGTCAGGCCTGGATGTTGATGGAGATGCCGTCCTCGGACCCCAGGCAACCTTGTCTAATTCACTAACACCAGGTTCAGACCCACGATGTGCTTTTTACTCCTGTGAATTGCACACTGATGAACAGCGTCAGCAGATTACTATTTGGTGCTATCTCCTCTTCCCAGGCTCCCTCCTATCGTGCCGCCCCATCCCGAGGTTACTCGGAGGGTAAACAAGAGTAATTAACCGCCAAACAAGATGGATGATTTATGCAAGTGTGTGTATTCGCTCATCGGCACAAAGTCATAATTCTTGTCCCCGACATACACAAAGAGGGTGATTTTTGAGAGGTGGTGCCCAACGACAAGGTAAAGTGGCTGGCAAACAGTAAGCTTACAGTGTCCTTCAAGTCTTTTCCGAGCATCCCCCGCCCCTTCCCTTCCATACAGTAGCTTTACTTTGCTGTTGTCTTTTCTTGTGCTCGTTCTGTGATTGTACAGTTGTCTGTCCTGTTTCAATAGGAGCTTTCGTGTGCATTTTAATTTATTTATTTCTCTTTCCCAAAGGGGAAAACAGGCAAAGGGGGCTTTTGCCAACCATTGTCCTGGCGCCTCTCCTGCTCAAGATAAAGAGAGTGGGAACAAGAGGAAGAAGAAAGGTAGACAAATACAGAGGAGTAGGAGGGAGGGAGGCAGATGAGTAGGCAGGATCTGTGAGACCAGAAGAGATTTTCCAGCTCGGTAGCTTTTTGTAGAATTGGCTGTTTGAATCAGGCCAAATGTCAAGTGCTACTCAGCCAGCTCCAGCGAGCTTTGACCAGACAGCCACTTCTCCCTCCTGAACGAGGACAATGACGGGTATTTCCATACACATTTCTTTCACTATCTTTTTTCCTTTCATGAGTTAAGATGGCCCATTGTTGTAACCCAGCTGTAGTTTGTTCTCTGGCCATGTGTGCACTTGTGTGTCAAGCTTCTCGTGGGGTGTGTGAGTGTGTGCGTGTATGTGTGTGTAGCACAGTGATGTACACGAACTGATTAAGGGAATATTGTTGAGAACTAACCTGCCCTGGTATTGTCTATGCCTGGCTGAGTGCAGCATACATAATATATACAGTTTATATTTATTGGTCTGTGGAGGCCGGGTCAGACCTCTCACTGCTTTGTCTTCTTGATGACAGAAGCAAAATGCTATTTCAGTTTGACAACATTTCATTCTGTAAATAGTCTATATTGAGAAAATTGTATTATAATTTTTTTGCAAATATCAGTTTCTTTTCTAAAATTATGTATCTGCTCATCTGGTAACCGTAAAATAAAAACAAATTAGAACATATATGTTTGTATGTGCGTCATTTACTTGAGTGCTCCATCACATGAACACTGTCAGGTGAACACTATATTTCCTTTATAAGGCAAAGCATACATTGATGAACATCTGTATAAGTGTACAACACAACATGTAAACATGTCAAATCATAGAAACAAAGCTAATTTTCACCTATAATATGAAAGCAGGTACCAAAAACAAAAAAAGCACTATAATTTATAATTCTATACCACTGATATTCTACTCATAGTACCTCTTGAATCATGTAAAGCTCTTGCAGCGCTTTCACCATCAGTGCCTTCAATCCATCATGGGAATCAAGTGGCAAGACTATATGACAAACAACAAAGCCTTGAAGCAAGCAAACATGACCAGCATGCTTCTGACCAGACAGCTCCGCCGGGCCGGATACCTGTCATGTATGGAGGACATGCAAATGCCCAAAGCTGTGTTCAATGGCGAATTATGCTTTGGCAAATGTGACAGTGGAGCTCCATGCAAGCACTTCAAGGAGCAGTTAAAGTGTCAGCTCAAGATGTTTGGCATTCCAGTAAAGAACTGGGAAAACATTGCCAAAGACAGAAGTAGATGGAGGGCAATGATAAAACAAGGCACCAAGGCCTTTGAACTCGCCAGAAGAGACGCTGCAGAGGCAAAGTGCAGACAGAGGAAAGCATTTGCTGCCCAGACCTGCATCCAGGGGTTGCAGTGCCTCGTGTGCTCCGACGTATGCTGTTCAAGGATAGGACTGGACAGCCATCAGAGGGCTTGCCAGGGACCTCGAGATCCTTCCAACTGATCCTTGGAACGGAGGAACCAGCCCTATTTACTTGAGTGCTCAATCACATCAACACTGTCAGATGAACACTGTGTATTTTCATTATGAGGCAAAGCACACATTGATGAACATCTGTATAAGTGTACAACACAAGATGTAAACATGGGCGACACGGTGGTGCAGTGTCGCCCATGCCTCACAGCTAGAAGGTCCTGGGTTCAATCCCAACACCAGGTGGTGGGGCCTTTCTGTGTGGAGTTCGCATGTTTTCCCCGTGTCTGCGTGGGTTCTCTCCGGGTTCTCCGGCTTCCTCCCACAACCAAAAACATGTACTAGGTTAATTGGTTACTCTAAATTGTCCATAGTTGTGAATGCAAATGATTGTATGTCTGTCTGTATAGTCATGAGGTCTCAGCCTCAAATTGTGAAACACCTAGAGATAATCAGTGATTATGATTGGCGCTATACAAATAGAACTGAAATTTGAAAAAAAAAGTCAAATCATAGAAACAATGTTAATTTACACCTAGGAACCAAAAACAAAGAAAAGGACTATAATCTGTAATTCTAGACCACTGACATTCTACTAATAGTACCTTTTGAGCACTATTCCGTTCACTCACTTTATGGGCCCGACATGTTGCTTTTTCACTACTGGTAGATACACCTCAGCATTGATGGTGGTTAAGGTGATGCATTGTAAACATACAAATTACTTAGCAAAACTGCAACAACCTACAAAGTAACAGTGACAGTGGAAGAAACCTTTAATTTCATTGTAATATTCAGAATAACACTTACCGTATTTTTCGGACTACAAGGCGCACTTAAAATCCTTTAATTTTCTCAAAAATCGAAGGTGCGCCTTATAATCC
>JAQQAE010021633.1:0-10421 GCA_029823295.1 Pseudamia nigra | reverse complement strand
CTGGAATTAGTCCATATATAAGGCGCACCGGATTATAAGGCGCAGTGTCATATTTGGACAAAATTGATGGCGTTTAGGTGCGCCTTATAGTCCGGAAAATACGGTACATATGCTGTGTATTTACTGCATTTAGAATATTTCTTTTCTTGCTATTATCCAGCTTTTTACCACATAATAATGAGGTCTTGAAGTGCAATTAAATCTGATAAATTTCGCTGATGAACAGAGTGATTCTGTGGCCTTTGTTGTTGTGTCACAATTTCAATACATTATTTTAAACCAGCCAAATAAATAAACTGTTTTTAAGGTTCGACACACTACACAACTTTCACAGTCATTACCCATTTTGAAAACACTTGGAGCACACACCAACCAACAGTTTAAAGGGTAAACAAACACGGATGGCAAATGGCTCCTTGTTGCTGTCGTTTGCGCAGCTATCTGCTCTGAGGAATCCAAGAAGAAAAAATGGGTATGGCTATGCACTGTCGTTTTGATATTCTCACTATTTCCTGTCGTCTTTGTCTTTTGACGCTATTTTCTGTGTCGCATTTACTCTTTTTCATTGGCTGTTGGCAGCACATGTTTGCAGTTGGTTAGGTAATCAGTACACACTACCCGATTGCATCCGGTCGACTCAAAAAATTCAATCACGTTTAATTTACTGCGACAGAGCTCTGGTCGGGTCTGTTTTTCTCACGCACCAGCAGATTGTTGTGCCGACTAGCCGTGCAGACTGTCCCCAACTAGCGCTGACTGGTGCAAACACTGCCCAACTGTGAATCATGGGTAGAATCTGCCCTAAAATCTTGCACTAGTAAATGTACTTGAGCACTACCCACCTCTGGTTAAGTCACACAGTTCTTTTCCTATCTTAAAACATATTGTATTGATGAGTTAAATACTATGTGTTTTTGATGCTATAAATACTTTTTTGCAGTTACGCAGTATTGCGGAAGGATGTGCGTGAGATAAACGGCGAGTCTCCACCTAAAGCCGACGCTGGGCTCAAACCAGGTGAGTTTAAATTAAGGTTTGAAGTGATGTGTCTTGGAGTACAGAGCGTTAACACACATCTGTGAGTCGGCCTCAGAGTGGGTTGCAGCAAAGCCGACAGAAGAAAGAGTAGTTTTGTTTTTGTTCTGGTTCTGCGGCAGCGGTGGAGAGCTCCTGTCACTGCCGAGTCTATTTTTATGTGAAGTCCTCACTGTTTTCACTGCTTTTTATACTGTGCCCCATTTCTTTTGCTGCAGAGCTCTCACTCGCTGATAATTACAGTTAGAAAACAGATTTGGGCTTTGTCTGGATTCACAGGTGGCCGGCTCATGAAGTTCTGCCACATTATCCACATTACAAGAGCGTGTAACAAGCATCTGTCAGGGTGGTTAGATGCTACATAAGCCCACCTGTGACACTGAGGCACTGCTTCTGCTGCTGCGCTTTCACTCACGTTCAACAGTTATATGTCTAAAACGGTCCTGTTTTGACAGAAAATACTTGGCTCTTTTAGATTTCAAAAGGCAGAAGATTTACCAATGTTGTTTTTCAATTGAAGAAGCATCAAATGTAAAGATGTAAACATGTTGACATCGTATCTGTCTTTGCTCAGGACGAAGATTGTATCTCTGTGAAATTGTCAGCGTGGTTGAGTTCATTAAAATATCATCACAGGGAGTCGCAGGCAGCGCTGAATGGTTGGAGATTTTTGAAAAGTGTGATTGTTTGATCACACCTTTCAAAAACAGCCCTCACAGCAGAGTGGGCAGGCAATGAAGAGTGAATGAACATGACTAATCACAGACATTTAAGAGCAGACATGGTACTATTTTATGTAATGAACATTTCTCTTGAATATGTAATAAACCACACTTTAACAGTAGCTACATAACAGTAGAAAACATGATGTACATGGTACAGTTATTGCAGTTCTGAAATGATAAACCTTCTCTTTATTGAATCTTTCAGTTTGAATGATGATTTGACTGAGTTTTACAAGTGCATGAATAGTTCATTTGAATGGTTTCAGTTGAGTGTTTGTTTAGTTTATGGCTTTCACAGGAAGCCTTGGTTTTGTAGAGAAGGAGTAACTTCAAATGACTTTCATATTGTTTTAGTTCAAAGCCTTCCTTTGGTTTGCAAGATTTTTGCAACAGTAATTTCTCTCAGCTTTTGAAATTTCCTTTCAACAAAATCATCCTTTTCACTTCTTAATTAATTTGTCTTAGTCTTGGTTTTCATTTAAGGTCCTCTATCTCAACACTTACATTTATATCTGTATTGCTTATATGTTTCAAATACTTCTGTTAGGAACTTAATGAAATGAAGAGTGTTGATTTGATTTCTCTTTGTTTTTCCAAAGGAATCTTTTTAACTCTGTCACATATGCCCTGTTTTCACTGAGAGGTGTAGTAACCGCCAACTTCAAAACAAAAACCTCTCTGATGGGTCCTTCCCAAGGTGCCCTGGGAAAATCCAATAATTAATGCACTTTTTTGGATACTTTTCTGAATAGTTTGACTAGTTGACGCAGGGGGCGGGCCTTATTTTAGTTTGAATATGATTGGTTTGACTAAACTTTCTATTTAGAATGTAGAATTCCAGTGGGCCTAATGTAGTTTAGCTGGAGTAGTATTAGTTATGAGTTGTGATGTCACAAATTGCAAAAATTCAAAACGGCTTGATGTGCCTGCTGTCCATCTTGTGTGGATTTCTCAGGACAGGTAGCACTAAACTAGTTCATATTTTAACAGCTTTCACTTTCTCTGTAAGAGTTTGTATAAACCTCAAAATCCAGTAAAGATGGATTTTTACAATATTAGTGTAATAATTCAACTTCCTCCATGTTCTCTTCCGCTTAAGAAACTTTTAAACCTCTCCTTTAAAATTAACCTGAGATGTTTTTTAATACAACCCCTATTTTTCTAACTGTTGACCACAATGCAGTCTATAATGTGCCTGTTGTGTATGTGTGTGTGTCTGTGTTCTTTGCAGCTCTGGATGCAGCTTTGGACTTCCAGCAGCATCTCGTTGTTCCCAGCACCTGGAAGACAGAGGTGAAAGAAGAAAGTTCAAGCAGTGAGGAGGACGATGAGGACGAAGAGGAGGAGCAGGAAGAGGATGCCAGTGGTGAAGAGGAGGAGGTAATGCAGAGCTCAGACTGTGCATGATGGTGTTTTCCTCCCTCCAGCCTAAATGATCCTCTAAACGGTCTCTTTTCCTGTTTTGAAGGAGGAAGTGGAGCCGTTCCCGGAGGAGAGGGAGAACTTTCTGCAGCAGCTCTACAAGTTCATGGAAGATAGAGGTGAGTGCACAGCAGACAAAACATCATTTTCGGGCTTTTAGAGAACTGCTGTAATGATGGGGCTTCTTTTTGTGGATAATGACACATCCTGAGACTTTCTATTTCGAAATGAGCAAAAATACAGATTGACATTTTCACTCTCCCACTTGTTTATTCATACGAGGTCTGGGCAACAATGTTACCGTACTGAAAATATTCTCATCAGTCAGTGTTAATAAACATCACGGCACCTGTTAAATGAAGATTTCTTTCAAGTTTAAAGGCTGATCTTTGGTCATTGATACAAGTTGAAGAAATCAGATGGTTGTAAATTATTTACAAAAGAATGAAAACGAGCTGATGTAAAAGATACAATAAGAGACAAAAAATAAACTTGCTGTCTTTGATTTCATGACTCAATAACTAATTTCTTCATTTTCTTGACTTTACATTGAAGAAACCAGATGTTGTGTGGTTTTAAACTTGTTTTTTAGATGTAACAAGAGAAAATCAACAAAACAAGAGAAAAATGAAGTAACAGACCCAATAATGCAAATAACAATGCAGTGCAAATTATGAAAACAGTATAGAAGACGTAACGGAGGCAATCCAAGACAGAAATGAGTAAAAATGAATGAGAAACACACCAGTCGTCTCTGAATTTGTGATTGTGTGCTCATTGTGTTGAAAACTTGACCAACACAAGAATAATTCACAAATCTAGAGGAAGAACATTCAAAACTATTGTCATTAGAATATGCAGTAAAATTAAACTAAACAATGTAAGCAGCTTAATTAGAATAATTCCTCGTCTATGGTAAGTTTTTATCTCTCCTCTGTTTTCTTTTTTTCAGGGACTCCAATCAACAAACGGCCTGTTCTGGGCTACAGGAACCTCAACCTGTTCAAGCTCTACAGACTCGTGCACAAACTCGGAGGTTTCGACAACGTGAGTGTGATTCTGCGTAGTTTATTCTGACTTATAGTTGTGATTGCACTCGTCATATCCAGTGTTGACATCTCCCTCTGTGTCCTTGTTTGAACAGATTGAAAGCGGCTCAGTGTGGAAACAGGTCTATCAGGATCTGGGAATCCCGGTGCTCAATTCAGCCGCCGGCTACAATGTCAAATGTGCTTACCGCAAGTACGTAGCAGCTGAATCAGAAGCTGTCAAAGCTTTGAACTCTGTGGGCAGATGCTCTTCTGTGCTCTGTGGCTTTTCACGAGCAATATGATTCAGTTTGTAGTGTTTGTCTTTTGTTGTGCCCACCTCCGGGCATATTTTATACTATTTTTGCAACTTTATTTTTGCAAACTTGCCAGGAACACAGTGGTCGTCATTTATCAAACTAATGTGTGACAGGAAACCGGGTGCACGGTCAATCCCACGCAAATTTAAGTATGAGTCTGCTCGTAAGCAGAGGCTGCACTCAAATCTCACAGGGTCACAGTTCGTGTACATAACACGTGGTGCAGAAGAGGAAACCTGCCTGATATAACACGATTGGCATATAAACATCTAGTCACATAAACATCATCTGAAAATGTGTCACCTCATGTTAAATGAGCTACATTATGACTGTGTGTCATAGCACATGAATAACTGAAAATTACAACGTACACTACCAGTCATAAGTTTGAATGCACCTGCTCCCTGATTGTTTTTTCTTCATTTTTGTCATTTTCAACATTGCTCATTAGTACAGGAGACATCCAAACTGTGAGTGATGACATATAGAATTATATAGTGTTAACCAAGAAAATGTATTTCCTGTTTTATGAGGTTGGTAATTCCACTAAACTTATCCTCTGTTGCAGAGGTAACTTTTGGTCTTCCCTCATGAAAGTCAGTTTTATCATAGTGTTTGATGGTGTTGGTGACTCCACTTCAGGACAAATTTAGAGATCTTAACATTTGATTGAACTTATTGCCATGTCATGGATTTATACAGTTGCTGCAGTGGCATTAATGGAGCCACTGACTCTGTACCCACCCCTCCTGATGGTCTAAACCACATTAAGAAAGCAAGAAATGGAACAAATTAACTCTTGACAAGGTACACCTGTGAATTGAGAACTAATACAGATGACTACCCCTTGAATCTGATGAAAGAATGCAAAGCCATCATCAAAGCTAAATGGAGCTATTTGTGACACTCAAATACAAAACATGTTTTGGGTTGTTTAACACTTTTTTGTTCACTGCATAAGCCCATATGTGTTTTTTGCAGTTTGGATGTCTTGCGTAATCTACAGTTTTGAAAATAAAAAGGAGCCTGTGCTTCCAAACTTTTGACCGGCAGTGTACCTTTGTCTTTGCTTGTCCATTTGCAACTGTCCCTTATTGAAGCTAATTTCTCAAATGAATTGGACTTCAGATGTCAAACGACTGGTTGTATAATTAACCAACTTGCCAGTTGTTTTTGGTGTTACGATTAATGTCCTCTTGTATAATTTTGATCTGTGGTGTTGAATCTAAAACAAAATCAGAATGCACATAATATTGAGTGCTGAAATGAATGTACCAGTATGTGCATTTTATTTTTCTCTCTTGTGCTGTTACTGGGGAGGTGTGATTTGTCTCCACCATAGACGGACGCATCTCAGATGTTTGTCCAGAACCTCTCCTGTCAGTCTGGGGTCGCAGTGGTCCCACACCATTCTGTCCTTGTAGCTCATGGTCTTCTGGCACTGTGGGATCACATCCAGGCCAGTTTAGCTGGTCTGATCACCATTGCCTGACACCTGAGTTATTCTAAACTCTTCAATTAAATAGAGGATATAAAAATCCTGCTGTTTTTTTTTTTCCTTTCCATTATTTGGAAGGTACGCAGAGGTGTGTCTTTGTCTCCTTTGCCACCTGTTCTCCATAAACCTGTAACAGACATTGTGCACCCATGGATTTTGGACATTTTTTAAGTAAAGAATCAGGGATGCAGTTTGTGTTCAGACCTCGACTGGAGTTGCGCTTGTTGCTGCAGCAGTGATTTACTTTCTTGCTGCAGTTTAATGACTTTCTTTGATTTGAATTTGTTCATGTGGACGTTGTATTTTCTATTTTGAGGTCAGAGAAGTTTCTCTTCCTGGTTGTGTTCTGCATCGCCGTGTCATAAATTCAAAGGCAAGAAGCAGACTAACAATGGGCATGTATTTTTAGATTTTTAGGCAGCTGCATTTATCAACACTGGATAACTTGTACTCTGGAACTGGTGAGATACCACTGTGTGTGATGGACTGGCATGATTTCTGTGCACAAAGGTTTAAAAAAAAACAATTCCTGTCTTTAGTCTGTCCTCATTTCAGTCTGCTGCAGCCGGAGACTGGCATGAACTGCAGAAAAGTCTAAAACTGGACAATTTAATCTAAGTCCTCTTTCAAGGCCGCTATTAGGGACAGTTTTACTGATACGTACAACTGCTTGTGACTTATTTTAACTCCTCTTTTTCCCTCAAGAAGCTCTGCCTTTTGCAAAGCAGTCATTGTAAATAAGAATGTGTTCTTCATGACTTGTGTGGTTAAATGAAGGTCAAATAAAAATTAAAATGATTGATAACTGGCTAATGAGTGTCTCTCTCTGACACTGTTGCATTTTTCTGCAGATACTTGTATGGATTCGAGGACTACTGCACCTCCACAGCCATCACCTTCAGGATGGACCTCCCTCTGAAGCAGGGCCCCAAGACGGAGGTGAAGCCAGACGCTGAGGCCGGAGGCACCACTTCCACATCGTCCAGTTCAGAGGAGCAGAAAGTCCAGGTGGATGGGGAACCGTGTCCTGCACAATCCACAGTCTGCAAGGTGAACTCTCCTTCATAAATCAGAATGTTTGTCTTTGCCCATGGTGAAATTTCACTAAGTAGATTTACTCAAGTGCAGACAAATTTGACTTTAGCTTTCACTTCAAGCAGTATTATACTTGTACAAGACATGAAGCCAAAGCACATTTCTTATGCTTAATACTTTTATTATGCTGAATACTTTTTAGTTTTTTGGTTAATTTTCATTATTTGAAATTGAAAATATAGATGATTATTTGTTTTAAATTATCTGGAAGAGACAGATCTTTGTAACATGATGTAGCTTAGTTTTATTTGCTTCAGACCAGACATTTTATATAAATGCAGCCTGCAGCACTGATGGTCCTGTATTAGTCTAATCTTATCATATATAATATTCAAGGTTCCCAAGGTCATGAAAAAACAAGGCCTTTTGTATAAGTCATTAAATGAAAATAACATAAGTTAAAGTTATACATCTTATTTAACAAGAGTGAAATATATTTAAGGGGTTTAAAACACACTGCTGCATTAATGTGTAAAATTATAGGTGTAATTTGTATTGTATTCAAATGACCACTCATATGTTGTGGTCATATATACTGGTGGTGAGTCAGAACCTGTTTCTGAGGTGAAGAGGTAGGTGTATTGCTCGTGGTTTCTGGTGGTTACCGGTGGTCAGCCGGGTTGTGGTTGGTCTACTGGTGATCCTCTGGACAAATATTTGTGCAGTGATGGAGATTTACTGCTCTGGTAACTTGTCTGGTGATCCGCCCTGCCTCCAGCATTGCAATAGCATGGTCCTGGTCAGGTTGCCCCAGTCATGTCATTCTTACAGATTACATTTTCTCCAAACCTGTGGTGCCTTTTTTATACAGGTGTATGAAAAAGTTTGGGCACCCCTGACAATTTCTATTATTTTCATATATAAATCAGTAGGTGTTTGGGGATCAGCAATTTCATTTGATCTATCAAATAACTGATGGACACAGTAATATTTCAGCAGTGAAATGATGTTTGGATGAACATAAAATGTGCAATAACCATCAAAACAATATTAAACAGGTGCATAAATTTGGGCAACCCAACAGAAAAATCACATCAATATTTAGTAGAGCCTCTTTTCTCAATAATAACAGCCTCTAGGAGCTTCCTATAGCCTTTAATGAGTGTGTGGATTCAGGATAAAGATATTTTGGACATTTCCTCCTCAGAAAACATCTCCAGTTCAGTTACTGTAAGTTTGATGGTTGTCGAGCATGGACAGCCCGCTTCAAATCATCCCACAGATTTTCAATGATATTCAGGTCTGGGCACTGGGATGAACATTTTAGAACATTGTACTTGTTTCTCTGCATGATGCCTGAGTAGATTTTGAGCAGTGTTTTGGGTTGTTGTCTTGTTGAAATATCCAGCCCCAGCGTAACTTCAGCTTTGTGACTGATTCTTGAACATTATTCTCAAGAATCTGCTGATATTGAGTGGAATCCATGTGACCTTCGACTTTAACAAGATTCTCAGTACCTGCACTGGCCAAACAACCCCACAACATGATGGAACCTCCACCAAATGTTACTGTGGGTAGCATGTGTTTTTCTTGGAATGCTGTGTTCTTTTGCCGCCATGCATATCACCCCTTGTTATGACCAAATAACTCACTTTTTGTTTCATCAATCCAGAGCACCCAAAACAAAGTCCAAAACAAAGCTGGCTTGTATAAATGTGCTTTTACATACTTCAAGCGACTCTGTTTGTGGCATGTGTACAGAAAAGGCTTCTTCCACATCCCTCTCCCATACAGCTTTTCCTTGTGCAAAGTGCACTGAATTGTGGAACAATGCACAGTGACACTGTCTGCAGCAAGATGTTGTAGGTCTTTGGAGGTGGGCTGTGGGTCGTCTTTGACTGGTCTCACCATCCTTCACTTTTGCCTCTAATATTTTTCTTGGTCTGCCACTTCTGGTCTTCACAAGAACTGTGCCTGTGGTTCGTCCATTTCCTCACTATGTTCCTCACAGTAGACACTGACAGCTGAAATCTCTGTCATAGCTTTTTGTAGCCTTCTCCTCAACCGCAGTGTTGAACAATCTTTGTTTTCAAGTCATTTGAGAGTTATTTTGATGTCCTCATGTTGTCACTCTACAGAGCAGAGTCAAAAAGAAGAACTTGAAGTTGGCTGCCTTAAATACCTTTTCTCATGATTGGATGACCTTGTCTATCAAGTTCTAGGCTTAACATGCTCATTAAATCAATTTTGTGTTCCAATTAATCAGTGCTAAATAGTTACAGGTTTTCAAATAAACAAATGACAAGGGTTCTCAAATTTATGCACTTGTCTAATCTGTTTTGATGCATATTGCACATTTTATGTATGTTCATCCAATAAACCTCATTTTACTGCTGAAATATTACTGTGTCCATCAGTTATTTGATAGATCAAAATGAAATTGCTGATCCAAACAACTACTGATTTATAAATGAAAATAATAGAAATTGTCATTTCTATTATTTCTTTGTGATGAATAAGTGGATCCAAAGGAAACAACACGTCTCATTTTTAGGTGCTGAAGTGAAAATAGTTGGGAACGACTGCTTCATACTCTTAACCGTTCCTGAATGTCTGTGTCTCAGCAGGAGGAAAAACCTGAAGTTTCACGCAGCAAAACGGAGACCGAGTCATCAAAAACCGAGGGAAAGGAAACTGGAAACGATGACGATGATGATGACGACGATGATGATGAAGATGAAGAAGAAGTCAGTCCACACAAGGGAGATGCAGATGAGGGCTCGTCGGCGGCTCGTCTGGGACCTGACAACCTGAAACAGGAGATTGAGGAGGAGCAGGAGAGCAAGGACAACTCTGGGTAGGTGATGTGACGCCTGTCCCCCCATTAAGACGCTTTGAGTACAATATATGGACAAAATATGAGGACACCTGACTGTTGACACGTACGTCACTTTGACATCCATGGGAAACCAAGTAAAATGTCAATTTTTGAACAGATATAAATAAAATGAACACAATAATCAACAAAATAACCAAAATTTTAGAATAAAATAAACAATATTAACAAAATAACCAAAAAATTAAGCAGAAATTAGTAATATAAATAAATAAAATAAACACAAATAAATGAACTAATGACAAAATGAGCAATATAGTAACGAAAGTGACCACAGCATGAATGAAATAATCTAGAAAATAATGACGAAAATGAACTGTTTTCACTTCTTAGAAATCTTACAAAAATTTAATTGGGCTCTCGTCTTTATTAAACTTCATTACAGTTTTTGATTATTTTCTTTATTATTTGACTTTTTTTTACATATTTGTTGATTGTTTTGTTCATTTGGGGGGGGGGGTT